>JAFJYH010000409.1:0-35050 GCA_017365405.1 Cadophora malorum | reverse complement strand
CCCCCCCCCCCCCCCCCCCAAACCAGGAAAATCTTGATCCACAGGCAGCAACCTCAAACGCCTGTAAGTCAACTCGTTCAAGTCTAGCGCGACCAAATCACATTTTCGACTTGAGAAAAACTTGAAGTCAAACATCTCAGCCAGATGACGATTTCACGACACAAATTACCAGAGATGATCCGTATGTGATCTACAGCTGATGAGGATCGAATACTTGGGCTTGAAGGAGGCATTGAGAATTCACCAAGCTCAGGCATACTATAGAAAAGAGACGCTTGATCCTGACAGCAAGTTCGAAGCTTTAACCTACACTTCCTTCCCACCATCACGAAATGGCCTCAGCATGGCCTCGATCTGGCCTTACCTCACTCCAACTGATGATATATGCCGGGAAGGCGGTGCATCTTCCCGGCCAGAGTCACGGAACCGGGCAGTGGGCTTCACACAGATACCTCACTCCCAGAAGAGGCATTTAAGCTGCAGGATGTCAAGCAAGTCTTGGTATCCGCATGATGCTACGACTTGGATCCCAGCGAGCAATAATCAAGAAAGGACTTTGAGACTAGCTGAATGTGGAATCGACAGAACGACATTGACCATAGGTCTACCGCCTGTACGAAGAGGACTCAGCTAAATGCTCTTGGATACCGTTTGATGCTTAGATATTTGCATATCCATAAGTCTCAGTTCCTGTTCGGGGTATTGAAATCAATACCAAGGTGAAATCCTAAGATCGTGCCCTAGGACATCCAGAATGCAGGAGCGGGAAGTACTGGAGCTATCCGACTTTTAGGGGCTAGAATTATATGATTGCTTCTTAGGACTGATCACACAGGCCCTCAGCTATCATCCTTGACCTGACGACGTGTGGCATCCGACAATCCAGCCCGAATTTAATGGATTGCTAAACAAAAATGAAACTCCGTCCTAATAGTGGCCAAGAGAGCGCAGTCTTTTATTGCCGGACGAATGCTGCCGGCCAAGGTGACACACATAACTAAAATATGCAAACGGCATGCTCAGATTTTGTCTACAAAATCTGGAAAACACGATGAGTTCTCAAAGCGATCAAGCAGAGGAGACTTGTGAGAAAATCTATGCTCGAATACGTGTTGTCATGACAAGACTAGCAATCAACAGAGGGTAGCCATGACTTGTCCCTAGTTATGTTCCAAAGAATTTATAGAACATTTCGTCCCATTTTCGCAAATCTTTGCGACTGCCGGAACATTTGAAAAGAATCATTTAACTTCTGTCCAGCTCACGGGAATACTAGAGGTCTCCGTGTATGGGATAAAGGTCGATTCAGAGCTGTCGAGATGTTTATTTGAGGGTCGTCGATGGGTTTATTCTCAAGCACTCTTTAGAGGATGCCATTATTACCTTGTGAGGGACTTCTGCAATTGATTGTGGGCCTGAATGATCGATATTAACGTGCTCTAATCTACAGGCCTAATTCAAGTCTTGATTGTCTATTCCCGGAGCAGACGCGTTCTGTGAGCAGGCCACGGAACGTGCTTCGCCGCCGCGAGAGAAGCGACCTCATCCCCGATTAGTCCTTTCAGCATCGTGAACGCATTGACTGCAGATTTGCATAGAAATCGGCGGCCGATGATTGGACTTGTTTACGAAATTGCGGCTTGTCGTAGCTGTGCCGCTCCGGTGTACCTTGCATGTATTGCAGGTAATTCAAATCTTGCGTGGAAGCTGAGCAATCTGCTAGCGCTTACGCGGAGCTGCTATACCCTTTACTTCGCTCAGCTCTTGAGCTCGACCTGAGTTGATATCATCTTGCGTTGTAGACAAGGTCTGAGCATCATAGCTGCCCGAACTTCCTCGATAGATGGGCAATGTCTTTACAGAATGATACTAGTATCTTCCAGATCATATCTTTGCTAAGATGGAGAACCGTCGCGTGCGCTGTTGGCCTTTGTATAATTTACCACACCTGGAAAGTTTTTTATCGTCTGTATCTGAGCCCTCTATCCCATATCCCAGGACGGAAACTTGCTGGTATGTCAAACAACATTTAACCTGCTCCTCTCTTCAAACTCAAGTTGTCTGAACCTCAATTTCCTGCACCCTTCCTATGTTCTTCTCCAACTGAACCTGTATCTCGTTAGCCGCGTCGAACCTTTACGCTTTTTATCATGACACGGTTCGTGGTGGGCAATATATCTGGGAGATTGAAGAGATGCATAAACAGTTTGGTAAGTCTACTTGAACCAAATCGACGAACCGCAGCTAATTCATCTACAGGTCCCATTGTCAGGATAAGCCCTACTGAGGTCCATGTGAATGATCCGGAGTTCATAGACCAGTTATTTGCCGGATCGGGAAAGAGGCGTGAGAAGGGCCAGTTGACATTGAATGGACTAGGCACGACGCCAACAGCTATTGGAACACGAGACCATAGTCTTCATAAGAGTCGTCGAGCAGCTCTCAATCCATTCTTCTCAACGGCCAAAATCCGACGCCTCGAGCCAATGGTTCACGAGGTACTTTACCAGATCTTCCAGAGGCTAGACGAACACCGCAGAGCAGATATGCCAGTCAATTTGAACCTTCTGTACCGCGCTGCCACGCACGATCTCATTGCCGATTATGCTTTTGGACAAGGCTTTGTCTGTTTTAGCAGATCAGACCTCAACCAACCTTACTTTGACGCATATCACCAAATGGTAATGAATTGGCACTTTGGGACTTACTTTCCATGGGTTGGTCGTCTATTCAGAAGACTTCCACCTTCCATTGTCAAGAAAGTGATGCCGACGGTCCTTCCATTTATCAACATGATCGAGGTTTGTTCTCACCATGATTCCTTGTACTACTGTGCTAATTATGCTCTAGGCTGCAATAGAAAGGATTAACCGAATCAGATCGACTGCAGCGCTTTCCGAAGAAACAACTATATTTCACGGTCTCCTCCAGAGCAATCTTCCGGAATCAGAAAAGACCTCTAAACGATTGGCAGAAGAGGCAGCCGTCTTGTTATCGGCAGGCACAGACAGCTCCGCCAATACTCTATCCGCCATCACATATCACCTCCTTGCGAACCCTAGTAAGCTGCAAAGACTGCGGGCCGAGCTGAAGATTGCTGTCCCCGCAGGACGTCTTCCAGCATTTGCCCAAGTCGAGACCCTACCATATCTCAGCGCTGTCATCCAAGAGGGTCTCCGCCTCCATCCTGCTGTCTCGTCTCGGCAACAACGTGTGGCACCTGACGAAGACATAATGTACACGAATCGCAATACAAGCACTGCTTGCAAGATCCCTGCCGGTACTTGCATCTCCATGACTCCAGTGCTGCTTTCACGGCTCCCTGATATCTATCCATGCCCGGGAGAGTTTCGACCCGAGCGCTTTCTAGACAATCCAAAGCTCAAACAGTACCAATTGACATTCTCACGCGGGACCAGGATGTGTCTCGGGATCAATCTGGCGTATCAAGAGATGTACATCATTCTTGCAGGCCTCTTCGGCAAATTTGACGTCTGGGATGGGACTGGAGAGCAGAAGTCGATGACACTGGAACTTTTCAATACAACACGAGAGGATGTGGATATAGTACGAGATCTTGTGACTGAGAATGTGAAAAACGACAGTTTGGGGGTGAGAGTATTGGTAAAAGCACCATAGACTTCTGGGCAGTTTTCTTGATAGGAAGCTGGAGGTGCGCAATTTGAGGCAGTTGCCGTGGCGCCAACTCTTCTGGCAATGACAAAGGCAGAGTCATCTGCTGTGCAGTCCGAGTAGATTAAGGGGCGAATTTGGCATCTGCAGAAGGAATATACACTAGGCCATCCTATATTGAAGTCCAAAGCGAAGGACCGGTGGTGGGGATGGGATGAAGTAGCTAAGGCATGGCGAAATGCTACTGTGAGGTTGTGACTTTCAGAGGAATGACCAAGGGATGTCGATGCTACAGCAAGTACAACGCATGCGGCCTTTCGTGGTAATACTCTTTTTTCAGGCAGTTTCCTATGAGTGTCTTGTTTGGACATACCTGAGGGAGTCTCGTATAGTAATGGAGGTCAGAGAGGGGGTGTGTGCCACTGAGCATCTTGAAACACTGTAGAGATGATGTGCGACCAACTGGACAACCACACAAATCGATGGGCTTCTGTTCTCGTAATGTGAGACATTCGAGAATCGAGCCTCAATCCGTAGTGAGATTATACTAGCATTGGATTCCTACTTGCTTCCAATATCTCCCGGTAGAGTCACAACTCGCCGGATGTACTGTAAGAATTAGGAATCAAATTTTTGATTTCGTGGCTCTTCAGAAATGTTAGTCTAGTCCATCTATGCCAATTTGTTGTTTGCAAACATACCATTAAGGCCATCTCTCACACGCCGATATGCCTCTTAAATTGGACACATCGGCCAAGCAGGCGCTGTAACTTTTCGAAATGCAGGTATCTTCGCCATCCCTTCACTCAATAACCTCATCCCTGACACCCGGGCTGCGACTCCGACTCCTAGCTCTTCCCTTCGCAGGTGGTCGTCCTCCTCTGCCCTTGCCTGGTGGTGGTCGTACGAAAGCGAAATCAACCTCAATTGTCTGGTCCAACAGCTTGGTATTGTGCGCGCCATCAATCGCCTTGCGTGCCTCGTCCAGAGTTGGGTATTCGATCAGCGCATAGCCCTATTCCGTTCTTCATTAGCCAGTCCCCTTGCCAGCCTTGTATATTATTCGCACCTTCACATAACCAGTTCTGCGATCCAGATTCAAGTGTAGGTTCTTGATCTCTCCGAAGTCTGCGAACAAGTCGTTCAAATCCTCCTCACTGGCCTCCTCGTGTACGTTGGTGACGATAACGATCCAGCCTTCGATGGAGCGAACGGCGGTCGCATTTGTATGGGTGGCCATTGAGGCGTTTTTGGTGTCTTGCTTTGGCTCCGGGGAGAGCGGCGCATCGACATCCATCTCGGTGTCTGCCATGATTGCGGTTTTGTGTGTTGTGGGAAGGAGAGAGAGAGTTTGTTGTTTCGAGGGAAGGTGTTGCTGGAGGTGAGTGGATTTCGAGGTTCGCGATGGGCTTGAAGTGGTCTGGCGCGAACTTTTCGCGACGGGCAGCCTTTCAGCCTCACCTCCAATGGTACCAGAAACGCCAAACTATGTGCAAACAAGCACGGCGAAAACCATCTGATTTTCACTGGTCCTTAGTTTGCATCTAAGAAAATTAGATTGGTACCACTCGAGATTTTACCCTTCTAGAGCTCGGAGATCCGTATTGGCCAGTGAGTTGATTGCCTCAGTTGGAGAGTCTCATTATCCATGGAATCCCGCGAATCAAGTACTTTACGTCAAAGCTTCTACATGAGAAGGGCACAGCTCTTGCTTACTCTACGGCACGAAATCGTACTGCCAACCTATCAGAGAGCCTGTTACGGGTCTATCCGACAATTAATTGGATGCACAGATAGAGCTGATGTGAGCAAGATCTGGCAAGGGTCCGAAAACGAAGTTAAATCGTCATTAACCATAGTCGCAACGTTTTGTTTGCCCTTGATATAAAACAGGTTCCTGTTTTCTTGCATTCCATTCCGATTTTCGTATAATAGGTTCGCCTTGTCTGTCCCTCAATGACTTCCTCCAAACCCTCCAAGCACCATGATGTAGTCATCATAGGCGCTGGCCACAATGGCATCGTAGCAGCAAAGACATATCTTCAGTTCAACCCCTCGATAGATATCCTCATCATAGATGGAGGGAAGTCCATTGGCGGGGTTTGGTCAGCAGAGCGAATTTACCCAGGCCTGATCTTCGAAATGCCCGCTCCCATGACCAATTTCACAGACTTCGATATGACGAGAGAAGTAGGAGCTGAGCTCTGGGGCGATGTTACGGGAGATCAGGTCAACGAATTCCTAGTGAGTTTACTGAGTACATCGAAAGGATCCTCTAATGAGGTTAGAACAAATATGCTCGGAAGTACGACATACCCAAACGCTGTCAATTCAACACCGAGGCGGTGCGAGTAGAAAGAAACGGCCCTGGCTGGAAGGTCATCACTCGCCGAGCTGGGTCATCAACAAGCGCCATCGAGGAAATTACCTGCACCAAACTCATCGTAGCAACCGGCATTACATCGAAACCAAAACCAGTACCTTGGGATTTAAGCAGATTCGAAGGCACTTCTTTCCACGCCATCGAAGTAGGCCAACGTCAACACGAGCTGCTCAATGACAAAGTTCAGCATGTGACTGTCGTCGGTGGGCACAAATCAGCCCTCGAAGCTGTGGGAGCTTGCGCCCAAGCTGGGAAGAAGGTCGAGTGGCTTATCAGACAGGAAGGTGGCGGACCAACGTGGATGATGCCAGCCCGGAACCCAGATGGGTCATCCTTAGCCAAACTCTCCACGAAGCGCTTCATGGGCTTCTTATCAAGCAGTATTTATAATTCTGAAAGATGGTTGAATCGGTTCTTCCACAGTGGCAGGTGGTGGTTCGGAACATGGTTCTTGAACTGGTTTTGGGGGTTCATGACGGCCCAGGTGAAGAAAGACGCGATCACAAAGAAGAATCGATACCACGCAAGTGAGAATGGGAGGAAGCTGGAACCGAGTCCCTCAAGGCATGTGCGGATCTATAAAGAACTCCGGAGACTTGTCATCGTATCTACTGCTAACGTGTTTTCCAGCCTGTTTTGGTTTGTACCTGGGGGCACTATGTTACACGGGCGAGATCTCGAAACATTCAAATTAGTAGACGAAGGAAACCTTGTCAATGTCACTCGAGACAAGATGGTATCAGCAATTGGGAAATCAGTCAATTTGTCCAACGGCGACAAGATCTTAACAGACGCAATCGTTTACTGTACCGGCTGGGAGCTGGCTTTTCCTCCGCTCTTCTCACCGGAGCTAGCCAATGAGCTCGGTATCCCCGTCGATCCATCCCTCCTCTCTCCAAAAGATAGAGAATACTGGAAAGCTCTCGACGCCAGAGCCGAAGCACAAATCGACAACGATAATCCGATGCTCAAGAACCCACCAAGTAATATTCATATCCCCAAGTCGACCAAGACTCCTTTCCGGCTATTTCGTGCCATCGTGCCCTCTAGTCTGGCGGCACAAGGTGACAGGTCACTCGTGATCTTAGGAAACTACGCAGGCGGGCGCATACAGCAGACTTCTGAGATCAACTCCCTTTGGGCCATTGCCTACCTCGAAGACCTCATGCCGCCCGCGACGAAATCCATACTCTCTGATCGAGAAGCCATGAACAGAGATATCGCGCACGTCGAAGCATTTAGGAAGAAAAGATACCTCAACGCATACCCCTACCGCCTAGCTATATTCGAAGCTCCTGAATACGAGGATATGGTGATGCGAGACCTGGGGTTGAGAGCGGATAGGAAGACCATGCGGATCCCGAGTGGGTGGCGAGGTTGGTTTGGATGGAAGGCTTGGTGTGAGGAGTGGTTTGGAAGTTATTTGGCGAGTGACTACGAGGGGATCGTGGAGGAGTTTCTGGAGAGTGTTGAGAAGAGGAAGGGTTCTGGAGGGCAAGTGTCTTTGCTTAATGGATATATATAGCTGTGATGCTAAGAGAAGTTTTCTAGTATTCAAATGTCCTAGATTTCTGATAATGTCTTTTCCTAGAACTGGTTGGTATCGCATACACGATATAACGTTTCATTGTCCTACCGTAAAATATACACCTTCTACCAGGGCACCTTTCTTTACCAGTTCTCGTGGTCATCCCCAGATTCGGGAATCTGCCAAGGCTGGCCCATGTAACCAAGAGCTGTCTCTACGACGATCACGTCCTTCGATCTGAAGACGAAGTATTAGTCAGTCAGCACACCATTGTAGTAGCTTGACTAGAGAGCGAATGTGCAATGTTAATCGTGTTGCTGTTAGGTCGCGGAGATTGCGAGTTCTACATGGAAACACAATGACTTCAGATGAGAAGGCTGTGAACATAATGTATCTTTTAGTGCTTAATGCATTATTTGAGAGATTGACATGGCCAGATATCTGAAATCAATGCTTCGCAATTCGCGAGATTATTCTGGTGGGAAATTCCACGCACAAAGGTCACCCATACTTTTCTCCAGAGTTATGGGAGCTAGAGCGGGAGTCTTGACATCTCGATGAAGTTCTCGTGATATATTGTATACTACCTCTGTGTTGCCCATACGTGGGACAATATAGGATGATAAATTGAAATGTTCGGGAATGATGTGAGAAGAAGCCCGGCGTGCTCATCTCCATCTCCTTCCGTACTACCAAAGGGATATATGATCTCGCTCGACCTCAGAAACATTATGCTCCTGGTCCTTCATCAAGACGGTTCGGAAACCCCACAACTCCTGACTTTCTGAGCACAATGCACTTGCCCCAAGCAACCTACTTGGCCATTATGGCCGGTCTCCTGGCAGCAGCAAAAGCCTCTCCAGCCCCGTCACACATCGATATCTCAGTTGAAGCCATCGAAAAACCCTTTAACAACAAGGTCTTTGACGATGAAATTAGTAGATAGCACTCCCGCGGGGCCAATCATCCTATCTATTTCTCACAAGGAAAACCAATGGATGACAATCGGGTAACTTCAACAACGGAAAGCTGTGCCCATGCTGAATTCCCCTATTCATGCCCCCGCGGCAAGGGTTATCGAGCTGATCCCGATTGTCCAGCTGGCTGGAGGCCCAAGAATGTCGGTAGGTGCGGTGGTGATTGCTGGACTTGCTGCAGAGGGACCAAGGCAAGCGACAGCAGGTTTACTGCAGATAAGACAGACGAGAAGAACGAAGTGGAGGAAAATGTAAAGAGCTCTGTCTTCGAGGAGCAGTGTATCTCTGCCAACTTTCCTTTCCGTTGTCCATTCGGCCAGCAAAGTAAGACACCGGTATGTCCCGACGGCTGGAAATCGAAGAATGTTGGCGAAGACAGCATTGACTGCTGGACCTGCTGTCGCAGAAAATGAGCAAAGTGTCACGCAAGATGAACCCCACGATGAGCCAGAGGACCAATGTCTACCATGGGCATTGCTGTTGCATTGCCCACTCGGCACGCAACATGGGGAACCAGATTGCTTCGATGGTTGGTACGCAGAGGATATGGATTTCGGCGATTATCCATGCTGGACTTGTTGTCGTGAAGAAGAGCCTGTCACCACGAGAAGGGAACTTGACACTACAGACAAGGCAACGTGCGTAACGGTAGACTTTCCAATGAGGTGTCCTTTCGGCCATCAAGCAAAAGAACCGCAATGTCCAAAGAACTGGTATTCAAAGAGTGTTGGCATGTCGAGAAATTATTGCTGGACTTGTTGCCAAGAGAGTGAGCATGACATGCACTTGAGATTGCTGTAAAGGAGAGGAGCGGGAGGGCCTTCGGCTTGATTCGCTGGGGCTAAAGGGTTTCAAGGGTTCCGAGGGCTGGAAAGGGACGAGGCGGAGCTGATATGATCTGATCTGGTTCTTTCTGCGCCAACGCACCCTCTTTGCAAACCAGACCTAGCACAGCTAAGAAACAATGTCAAGCGAGGCTGTTCCGTATACTGCATTTGGATTGTGAATTCTTGAGTTTCCACCGAACCCGAATTCAAGACGACCCGATAGCAAGGATCATCGAGGAAGCAGTTCGCACGTGGCGGCATACAAATTCTCGCGCCAGAACAAAATGATCATTCTGTTGCATGTCGTACTTTTATGTCAACGTGGCCAGAAGCATCGAATGATTGAGTCATGTCTTCAAGAGGAAATCATGACTCGGCAGCCTCGAAGACAAGCTGTCTCAAGCTCCCCTCGCTAAGTTTAGGGGCAATTCGAGTTGATGGGCTGCTGCGTACTGGTCAAGTTCCATCTTGAAAAAGTAAACTGAGTAAGGCTGCCAAAATACCTATCAAGGTGTGTTTCAGATAAATAATTGCCGGATCATGTATGGTATATTGATTGTGTTATAATTGAGTAGAGATTATGATGAGAGATAGGTAATTGCCCCGGCAGCGAGCTAGGCCATATCCATCCAGGAATCCAAGTCAAGACTCACTTAGAAACCAGTCGCGTAGCCTCCAACGCAACATATGGCTTAGAAGAGGATGATCTCCCTACCTGCCGAAATGCTTCAGCTCCCAGTATCTGAGCGGCGGGTAGACAAGTAGCGCCCAACCAAAGCCGACGTAGTTGCCCATATCAGCGCCGTAATCTCCTACCAAGGCAGCGAGGGGCCCTATGAAGTAGTATTGAGCCATACAGAGCACAGAACCCACCCAGCCGACACAGAACGCAAAGAATGCTGCAATTCCGATCGGAAGTTTCTCTGGGGTGTTCCAGTTGCTCCAGGCAAAGCTAGGATTGCGTCTCCGGCGGAAAATGAATTCTTCTTCGAGAGTGATGGCGATCCATATTACGACCCCTAGGGTCAATTAGCACAAGAATTTCGTCGAGGCATGGCCAACTTACAGTAGCCCATCAAAGCCAAGAAGTTCGTAAAGATTGCGGAAAGACTGTTTCTCCCCGCGAGGGCACAAACAGCAAATACAACCACTGCAAACGTATTCCAAATGAATCTCGGAACCATGGCAAAGCCCCTCCCAAGAATCTGAAAATCGATACCGGAGATGTAGGTAGGAGCGACCATGTTAGGAATGAGGCCAAGAGCTGATACAACTGCGCAGAATCTGCCAAATCCACCAAGACCAGTGTATCCAGCTACTACGAGAGCACCGGTTCCAGCACCAGCAGCTTCCCAGGCTGGGTCGTTCTGCAGCCCAGAAGCAAGACCTGCACCAAGCGTGAAGGTAAATGTAAATGACAATGAGAGCCCTACCAGGGTGGCAGCAAACACCTTCCAGCGTGAAGCAATTTTGGGATCGCAGTAGACGAGGAAATCGGCAGCTCCTGGTGCGTAAGTAATAGCTGCACTCAAGCAGATAGAGAAGAAGCTCAGTCGGTTGCCTGCAAGTGTGGCTCCTTCGACGGTTGAGGGAGACTGCGTATCAAACTTTGGACCTGCCGTTCCAGCCAGGATCAGAAGGACTATTGTTTGTGGAATGAACGCGTATCTGCAGAATGTCAGATGAGGCTGACTTAGGTGTATGGGAGATTCTTACCTTTCGAAGTAATGGAACAGCTTAATCCCAAAGGTGGTGATTACCCACGTAATGATAGCAGTGATAATGATACCAACTTGTACTGTCAGACTGCCATTACGTGAAACAGCAGAAAGCATTTGGCCTGCTACAACAGCATCTATCATGGCATAGCCAATCAAGACCACCAGATTGAGCAGGACACAGATTTTCACAGGCCACCATCCCATTGTGAATCTGGCGCAAATCTGAGATCTAGTTAGGTTGATCCAAAATTAAGGAGAATCGGACTTGTATGAACCATTGTTCGATTACCACTCCATGGTCCCCAGCCAGCGGTGTATGCAACCGGAATGGATCCGACTATTCCTCCCATCACACTGCATAGCACAGCATCGCGAAAGCCCAGGCCATACACTTCTCGGCCAATGCTCCCAAGAGTAATGTTTTGTGGTGCCGTGTTGATCGAAAACCACATCATAACAATCTGGGAGAAACTGAGGGTTGCCCTTGCCGTCTGCTCATTATGTTTGACTCGATGAATGCCGCGGGCCTCTAAACCAAGCATACGTTCAATCCGCTGAGTCCATTGTAGTACTTTATTATCAGATGAGGCAATTGGATCGTCGATATGAAGAGTCGGGTCTAGTTCGACTGAGGGGTCCTTCTCGGCGGGAAGTTGCAGTTGAGATTGTGTTTGGGAAGTATCATTTCCTCGTCCCTTCTCTATATCTGTCATCGGTTCGTCACTGGAAGCAATCCTGTACAACAATTAGTATATCCGGCCATGCGCAGCAGAGTATGGGGAGCAAGGGGAGGCGGATTGCATGATTCTTTCGCTGGCATTATCCAGGATCAAGTAGTAACCGTATGTTCTCAGACCGTAGCCCAACCCGGGTACCATCTCCTACTCTGCTCGTCTATTACGAGAAAGAAGGGTGGATGGTACAGAGAGTTGGGCATTGGACACCGGTTCATTCGCCTGGTTACATTACCTGGATGATCGGAGTAAGCTGTCGTGCGACTTGAATGCTGCATATTCCCATCGAATTGCTGAATTTGTTCGTACATATTTGATATCTGAGCCAGTTGTCGCTGGTTATGTTGGAGCAATTGGGAGCTTGCTGTTATCGTACCGTTGTGAAGTCTTCCGTTAGGGGTTTCTGGAGCTTCTGAAGCTTGGGAAAAATCTGAGAGTGGGGTGAGATGGTGGGATGATCGACAGCGTGGGGTTCTGATCCCCAGCCTGGCGGGCAAAGCCAAATGCCGACTTGGCTTGACTGGACTTGACAACTTTTGGGGAAGAAGTCCGAGGAACGAGTATACCAAGAACAGCGACGACACTTGAACTAAAGGGTAAATGGCTTACCCTCTTGGTTCCAGTCGATGGTCTGTTGTAGGCAATATAAATGGACGAGTCTCCCTTTTCGGAATGCCTCCGTTATGTCTGTGCCGTGTGACTGCAGTCACCCACTCTCCATACCTTTTCTTAGTATCTCTTTGATGGCTTCATTAAATGTCAACCTCTTAATTGTTCCCTAATTGCACATAGAACCACCAGTCTTGCAAATTATCGAGTTCAATTTGTTCCCAACCCATATTCGGAGTCAGACAGAAAAAGAGGCGTTTATTAACTTACCCCACCATGTCTTCCCCGCCGGAAATCTCCCTCTCGCTGGTAGAGTCCGAGGATGACTTCCTCGAAATAGCAACACTCTACGCCCTTGCCTTCATGAAATCCCCTCTCATGGATTTGGTCGTGGGTCCTCCAAATCTCGAAGCTTCAGCTGCCCATCTTTGCCATGTTTGTGAGTTTTCCCTCCCAAGACCTTTTCCTCTTACTAATTCAACATTATCATATAGGGAAGACAGATCCAGAAACTCGTTTCATGAAAGCTACTTTGCCCTCTGGTCGTATTGTTGGCTTTGCCAAATGGAATTTCTTCTCCAATTCCGGCCCCCAGAATCCTTTTCCCACCGAGTTCCCGCCAGAGGGGAATCCCGAGCTTGGCAAATGGCTTTTCGGGGAGTTTGCTCGAGTTATGAACGAGAAGATGCTGGGCAAGAAATATGTGTACATGCATATTCTGGTCATCGATCCGGAGTTTCAGAGGCAAGGTCTTGGGAAGCAGATGCTCGAGTGGGGGTTGAAGCTTGTGGATGACGAGGGATTGGAGACTTACATTGATGCTAGTCCAGAGGGAAAAGGACTTTATGAGAGACTTGGATGGAAGACAATCAACGTGCTGGATGTGGATTTGAATAAATGGGGTGGGAAAGACGAAATATCTACAGCTTACAGCATGATCAGGCCAGTCGGGGGTAAGAATATGTAATTGGGAAGTAATGTGGAGGGCAAAATATTTTCATTTTAGATTTGCTCACGAGGCAGAGGTTGCTCCCAAAACTCCAAGAATCCCGCCTCCGCAATTCCAAAGCAGAAATTGTGCCCTCATCAATCCATTTTCCCCAGCAAATGTCAATGCCGAGCTTGAGATTCAGCAAAGACCAGCGGCAGCAACGTTTTCACTGAGGTAAGCCGTCTCCAGTTGCTCAAACTTCTTCTTCATGTCGAGCAAGTCGTCGTTGACGATCTCGAAGGGATTGTTCTTCATATCTAAGACATGAAAACACAATTAGCATGGGCCCAAACAACCAAAAAGTGTATCCGGAAGAACAAGAGATATGAACTTATTATTGACTTTATCAACCAGCTCGTCCCAGATCGCCTAGGTAGCGGTATTTGAGAAGTTTTGGTGAACAGATCCAGCGACGAAAGGGGACTTTCTACACTTCTCGCACTTCGCATTTTCGATGAAGATTGACTTCAACGAGGCGAATTGCTTGTCGACATGTTCAATGATTGCATTCTGCACGCTAATCTGTTGTGCTTGCGTCGGATTATAATAGCGGAACTGGTGCTGATAGTCTCTGATCTTTTGAAAATTGACCAGATATCCACACAACATCAAGGACATGTTGGTGGTTTCAGGGAAGAGAGCACCATTGGAAGCCATGATGTATGAGGTTTTGATAAAGTGTTGTGGTTGTATTGTGTTGTATTGTGTTGTGGATAGAAGGGAGAGAAGGTGCTAAATGTCGCTGGGAGGGGCAAGTTGTGTTTGTTGTGTTGCTTGAAGGAAAGAAAGCGTGTCTCGAGGTGGAAGGAGGCCTGTCTTATATAGACTCGAGAAGAATCCCACAAGCGAAAAACTCAGAAATTCGCTGGTTTGTTTGCCTGAAGTTTGCTTCTACTGAATTCATTTGTCCCCGTTTGGACTCAATTTAACAATGAATGGCCGGAAAAAATAAATTGCAGTCCCAAATGGTCAGTCAATCAGCCCAGCTTCAGCCAGTCTAGACTCAAATGGGTACTAGCGAGGCAAAATCTAATTTTCAAATAAGGCATCGGAGGCAAAGCATTCCTATTCACGGTTTTGATATTTTTGGCTGACCTGCAGAGGAGCGTAATTTCCTGCCTGAAAATCATTTTCACTGACAAACGGGAATGAACAACACGATATAACGACAAATTCATTTTGTGAACGCCTAGATGGAGTTTGGTCGCTTTTTCAGGTGTGAATTATCTTGTCTTGGTGGTCAATGATAAATTGGATTCACTCTTGGACAGATGGACTAGCAAATAAGATACTTGAAAAACATCCGTGATTGTTGGAATATTAATAGATTAATTCAGCTCCAGATGTGAAACTCTGAATCTGATCGGTCAAAATTGAGAATAGCATAAGCACCAGATTTGCCAGAAATAGATGTGACTTCAAACAAGACGCATGAGAAGAATCCTTAAGAAAAATCTTGATCGAAACTGAATATCCTCAACTTCAGATACTAGACTTCGGAGTTTAGGTGATCAGTAATAAGACAGAATCTAAAGTATAGTACATCTTCATACATATTTGTTACATGATAGAAGCTCGAAACATGATGGAGACCTCAAATAATAACGAAGGAACTCGGGTATCAATAAAAATACCACGTGACCATCCCGATCTGGCTGCATGGTCCGGACATTGCCCATAGGAAATTCTTTGACTTAGGTTCTGGAGCCAGGTGGATATTGGGCAGTATTATATACATTTATCGCTTATGCATGGCGACCACTTGACATCTTTTGCAAGGCTGCAAACTCTGACTTTCGCTTTCGCTTGTGAAAGTTTGACAAGCATTAATAGATCTCACTTGCTTGTAGACAACTTTCGGTGGGAAAACAACGCCCCGCGGTGAATAAAATAGGAAAGTTTGTGCCTCCACTCGATAGGTCAGCTCATCCGCTTCACATCATGGAAGACGTTCGGCATCTCGAGGCTAGTTCCAAGCAATAAGTTCTAAGTATGGACGAAGGGCGCAAGTCCTAAAGTGGAAAACCTCAAAGCCGAAGCGTGTAGAGCAGAGGAAATGTTTTCTTTGGATCGGATGAATGGTTTCCGGAAACCTTCTGCTTTTGTGACTTGCTCGATTGTCAGTAATGTCTACCGCATCGCCAAACGTAGCCTTGGTGCAGCGAATGTGTGCGTTCGTAAATCGGCGATTTATGATGATGAGCTTGGAAATTTGAGATGATAGAAATGTTTCCAAAAATGGTATTGGCTGCGTAGGTCACAGGGCACTCGGGACTTTGCGCAACAAGTTCTTGGAACCTGCGATTTGTCAAGCTGACTCGATGTAATGTCCTGGATTCGGCGAAGTTGTAGATGAAGGTATTCGTGTGATATGGAGTTCTTTTCTGACTGCCATAATACTTCGAACCTGAGCCGGCCCGATGTTGCGTGTTGCCCGTTCACTCGTGGCCAGCCAAGGTTTCGACTTCATCTGAATTGTGATTCTCGCTCGTCTCGAAGGCTCAAACTGCAAGAGGAGGTCCTTCCGATTTTATTTTTAAAGCTACAGCATATGCTGCAACTCTTAGATTCGCTTACTCCATCCCATTCGAATAGCTCGGCACAGTCGAGGTTTTCAGAACATCACCAATATTTGAACATCGATAGTCAGAAAGTGGATAAACAACTAAGGAATTAAGCGACAAGTATGTATTGTTTGCTGAATACATCCACAACACCTAATAATATGCATCAGAGGTACAAGACCCCAGATTGTGGAGATAACTTTAAACTTATGCACTAGAAGCTTTAAGTGGAGAGATGAGCAACAGAGAAGTTTCATAATTCAACAGCTTCGAAGTTTTGAGGTTCTGTTTGATGATCCCGGTTGGTTTCAACCCTCAGACGAAAGTATCATAAGGCTGACGAGTGCTCGGGAGTCGCACAGACAACAAGCTATCGGAACTTTTTACGACTTCTGTCTGCTGGATTTGAGCTGCTTGTTCTGTCTCAAGTGCATCTGATCCTTGACGAAAATCGTGCAGCACCTTGGATGTACACGCACACCTGTTAAAACAGAAGTATTGAACTTGCGCAGCCAGTTGTCTGTGTTCAAGACATAATTACGTACGACGTCGTTTTGATATCTTCACAGATATTTTCTGGAAGCTTGGAGGCTCGGGTTACAAAAATGCTGAAGCTTAGCGTACGTGCAATCCGGTTGGCGAAGAAGTTTTCGGCCAAAGTATCACGGAGCGAACACGCAGTGGAGAGGCTATGAAGTATATAATCTTTGCCAATTCTCTCCTTTGATCACTCCTCATCATCAACATTCTCATAATTTCCTCTTCACTTTTCAATCATCCATCAGCTGGTCTGTAACATTTTTCCTATAATCCTCTTGTCTACTACCCTCAAAACTATTTCGATATCTGCCAAGCCGGTCTCACATCCCTTTGACTATCACAATGCAGCTCACTACCAGAACCGCCTCTCTCATTCTGCTTTTCTTCGCTGGCATGGCATCCACAATGCCAACACCAATGCCCGATTCGGTTGTTGGGCTTGAAATCCGAGAACCTCAGCGTGGCGGTCCTCCCCGTCCTCCTAATAACGGCAACAACAATAACAATAATGCTCCTCCTGCAAACAACAATAATGCCGCCACAGCAAACAATAACAATGCGGCTGCTGCGAATACCAACAACAACGCCAATAACGGAGCTCCTCCACCCAACAGGAACAACATCATTGACCTCACCGCTCGTGAGCCTCAACGCGGTGGTCGTCCTCCACCACCTAACAATGGAAATGGCAACAACAACAATGCACCAGCTGGACCGCCACCAAGAAACAACGCCGTCGATACCACTAAGCGGGCAGATACACCTCCTCCACCACCCAAAGATCAGACCCCGCCGCCTCCGCCTCCGAAGAACAACATTGTGGAGATTGGCGAAGAAGCTTCTCTCAGCGAGCGCGCTGATGCACCTCCTCCACCACCAAAAGATCAGACACCCCCACCTCCCCCAAAGAACAATGCCGCTGTTGTCAATGCACGAGCGGATACACCTCCCCCGCCACCGAAAGATCAAACTCCTCCACCACCTCCCAAGAACAATGTCGTGGAGGTTGGAGAGGATGCGACACTTGATGAGCGAGCTGATGCTCCACCACCACCTCCCAAGGAGCAGACTCCTCCACCACCACCAAAGAACAACTAGATAGAACGCGGAACAATTATAACCGTTGGAGCTGGATCTTTGAGATTGGTCAGAGTATTAGGATCCATTCTGCCGTCTGGGATTGTGGCCCGAGGCATGGATGATCGTCCACTGGTACAGCGAAGGTCAATTGGTGTTGTCAGGCTACAGGAATACTGGATTGTGTCAAGACGTCCAATAAAACCATGTTCTGAATACCATCCCACCCCGTGAACAAGTGAAAATGTCTGCGAATAGATGTAGCTAGAGTCGCTGAGGACTTCGGATGAGTATCTTTTGAAGGTGACCATCTCGACCCCCGAAATCATCAATGAACCCATTCCTCCCTTCTTCACTCAGTATCTCTTTTGTCTATATTTTCGATGAAGTCCAAAAACGAAAGAAACAAACAAATATAGATTATTACAACCTAACTTCCCAACTTGTTACTGCTCCCAGAACAGCCTAGTCCGTCCCAAACAAAGCTAACCGAGGCCCCTTTTCCCCAATTTCAGGGGTCACATCCCCTGCACTCGAAACACGGCCGAGGATTGCACGCCGCGTCTCCTATCCCAACGCCCATCGAAAAGAAAAGCAAAGTCTCTTTCCTCCCCTCATAATGCGCCATGATACGGCAACACGAGGATGGCCGTGTCGCGCTTCCACAACCAGGGCCGACAATCCGACGTAGACGATCGCGCCGGCTTCTTTACATCATCATCGCCCTCATCCTCCTCTACCTCCTCATCTCATACGAGCCTATCCCTCTCCCAATCCTGGCGCATTCGCCCAAGAAGATCACCTTTGATACATATCCGACATACGAATATGTTTCTTTGTACAGACAGAAAGCCGACCATGCGTTCGAAGCAACATTAGATGCGAAATTGCGAGCGCTGGAGCGCAAAACGATCGAGAAGATCCCAGCAGACAAGAATGGCTTCGCGACGAACCTGACGATATGGCAGATCGCGACGCAGGAAGCTGCTGATGCACTGCCACTTTGGACGGCGCAGTGGAGAGACAATAACAAGGATTGGTTTTACAACCTGTTTACTTCGCCGCCTGCGGAATTGTATGGTCATTTCAAGGGCATTGGGGAGATTGCGGATATGACTACAAATATCACGGATACGGTGGTGCAGAATGACTTGATGCGATATCTGTTGCTTTGGTACCATGGAGGATTTTGGACGGAGATCGAGACGTGGGATAGGGTTGCGTTGAGGGATTGTCCGCCTATTGCTGCTGTGCTGGCGAATCAGAAGGATGTCAGTCTGATGTTGGGCATCGATGCCGACGAGTCGTTCCTGAGCGATGCTACGCTGAAGGAGTGGAAGTGGGCGAGAGGTGTCGGGTTCGGACAGGCTGTTATGTGGGCGCCGATGAGATTTGATCCCATACTCAGGAAGGCGATCGTGAGAACCATCAGCCATGCGAGGATACATGCTGCATTCGAGCAGGAGACGTGGAGGGAAAAGTACACTGCCAGAGTGGATTATACCGGGGAGATCAGTGGGAATGGGATGTTCACTGATGTGGTGCTTGAGACATTAAGTGCTGCATTGGCCGAGGAACATGAAATGAGGGACAGAGATGCGGGCTTGGAGAGGAGGGTTACTTGGAAGAAGTTCAGAGGGCTGAAGGAGGTCTTGTGGATGGAGGGAGAGCAGATTAAAGAAGGGTCCGAGGATGATTTGAGGGGACTTTCCGTTCTCCCAATTAATGTGTGGGGAAATGGGAAAAGCCATAGCAAATCGGGAACATCAGAACACCCCATGGCATGTGTAAATCATATGCCTGGCTTCAGGCCAAAGCAAGATTTGAAGAGGAAGGTCTTTGGGTAGCGTCTTGTATGTCAGCCTCTCTTCTGTCACTTGTAACAAGAAACTACTGTCAAGTTCTTCATTGTGCTGAGGACTTTCTATGAATTCGAAGTCATGGCTGAAAGAAAAACATGGAAAGCAATGACAAACGCCACCATGCAAATTCTTCCAGTACATGCAGACTCTGGCTGATCGAAGTAACAGAACTTCAAAACAACATAGTCATATCCACCGTCCCTTCCTATCCTAGGCCACGTAGGCGTAACTTCCTCCAAGAGACGACGTTTGCAAGCATTGGAGCGTTGACATGCATGCTGCTGATCCAAACTATGTTCCAATCATGGTCTCTCTAGACCAGCAAACATGTGCCCAGCAAAGCTAACAACGCAGTCAGTCATGTATAGCCGTCTTCAAATCCAACGGATGAATACATGGATCCTTCGAGAACGTGGTCTGCAGACCCTTCCAAACAATGGACTCTGCACACTGGGCTCCGTTGTGACTGGCATTTGCTCTCTTATCCAGCACTTTCTTGACCTTGATAGCACTCTCCACGTCTGCAAACACGACTGTCGCATTTCCACCATTGTAAAGCCAGACCAGTTGCACATTATCCTGTCCGGCAATCTTGCAGCACAAGTCTGTCAACTGGCGCTCGCCAAACATAAAGAAGAATTTGCCTTTGACGATGGTGAGTCGTCGAGTTGCCCAGGGGTGGTCGTTCATCGATCTAATGATGTCGTCTGCTGCTAAAGGTTCACCACGTACGACATCGACGATGAAGCGAAAGCGCTCTGGTCGGGATCTCTCGCGCTCCTTCATCAAGACATTGTAGAATTCATTGGCGTGAGTGGCATATTGGAAGATGATGCCAACGAAACGGGCTTGATTATCATTGTCGAAGCCAAACTGGATTCTGACTAGGGGACCTTCGTTCACAGCATTTGTGATTTCCTGTAAGCCGATGTTGTTCGGAAGATTCAGGAGGAAAATCAGGCGTTGCTGCTCTTCAACAGGTTCTTCCATGACGTTGACTACCTTGGGGATGCGGCCGGTTGGATTGAGACGTGGTGCGGCATTGCTGCTCTTGTGCTCTGGGTGAAGATCGATGATACGAGTGTCTGGATCTGAGGCGCTGGCAATGTTTGCCCACGACGAAGTATGGGTGGTGATTTGCTCTGCAGCAATCTTTATTGCAGATGATTTTCCCTTATCGGCGGCATCTTCAGAAGAGTGCTTCGTAATCTCTTTCGAGTCTGCGATTTCTGGGATCGAACTGGTTGTAGTTGCTTCATGCGATGGAGGTCCAATTGGCTGCTGTGCTGTGGAACGTGCGGTAGGGCGCGCGACAGCGGGGACTGCGACTCTTGGAATCGGAGGCAACAAAAGTTTAGATGACTGGAGATCAGGTGGAGAGGGATGTCGATGGCCGTTGATGCCATTCTGAATTGGGCTCTCTGGAGACAGCCGAATGCCTTTTGGCAGCTCCTTTCCCAGCAACCCAAACACCACACCAGGCTTCAAACCCATGCTGATGAACAATTGGCTGCCACTCTCATGCGTGCTTCCATGCAAAGCTCTCTTCGCATCCTGAGCATCATCGGCATGCTTCATAACAACCCATCTGAAGGTTTCCTGGCTGCCCACTGAGATGAGGACGGGCGACTTGATGACCCTTCCGAACGGCATAAAAATGTCTCTGAAGACACTGGATTTGATACCGAATGGTACACCTCTGACGTAGAGCACCAGACCAGCGCGCTCTTCAGCAGAATACGCCGCAGGAACACCGGGAATGTGCTTCAACACCTTGAGATCTCCCTCCGTGATCCAGACGTCGTCACCCTCAACATGCTTTCCACCAAAGAGTTCGTTGTATCGGGCAGCAGGAGGCGAAGGTGAGACCTTGAATTTCCAAATGTAATCCATCTTTTGAATCGGCTATTCTTGTCCGAGAAGCAATTTGTTCAAGAAGCAATAGTCTGATCTGCACGGTAGCAGTTTGGTCTGTTTGTTCTGAGTTTCTTCCTCAATGTTCTTTCGATGTTCACTGCGTGTCGGTAGAGGTTAAAGGAGAACTCTTGGGAAGAGCGTGAGCGCGTCGTAATAAGCGCGTTCGGGAGGGAAGTCTAGACTTCGAATGACGCTAGCAGGTCAACATCAACAAACGACGTCGAAGCCATATTTATAAGTGCTCACATCTCTGCGACGCTTCGCTTTCTTACTAAGGAGACTGTTTCGTTGGTTGAAGTTTGCAATGGAAATACGATGTACCACAACTAACCCAATTGTTGAGGAGGATGTTGTGGTAGTCACTCGGGACCGGAAATTCACTCTCAAGCTGAGACAATCATGTTTCCTTCTGCCTTGGAATGGTTTACTGCATGATTCTCATGTCTTTGATTGGATGGCAGCAGTTCCATAAGGTACTTTGAAAACATGTCATTCTTTCATTGTTTGCTGCCCCTCTTCACAATCGCCAAAGCAGAATCTTTGACGATCTACTTGATCCCTATCTAAGCATAAAGGTTATGTGCAAAGAACTTCTGACAAGTGGAGAGCCCTTGCAAACCCCTTTTGCCCTCTCTTTTTCAGCGATGTTCCATCCCTATGAATACTTAGCCCTCGAAATGCTCCGTATTTTGAGTTATGCTTATCCCCAAGTCTCAATCCTTCGCTTCCTTCGCACCCAGCAAGGTATCTCTGCAGGTTCATCAGCAGAGATGCTCATGACCTTCTAGACACAACGGTCAAAATCTGGAAGCTGGGTTTGCTTCACACAGCCAGTACATTTATCCTCATCTCTCAAATTTGGAGAAACAACCTCCAAGTCATTGCAAAACGCGGTCCAAAACTTTCCAGCACGCCGGTATTTGGACGTCTTGAAAATTCTAGATCCCAGTATTCACATCAATCGTCCCAGCAATCCAGTCCTCCTGAGTCTTGTCATACACAACCAAGAAATTTATCGTCAGATCGTGGCATGGATGCTGGCTGGTCGCGTCTCATTACTCCACGGGCATGGGATGAAAGCGAGATCAAGCGGTATAAGGCCTTTGAAATAAGTGAGACATAGCTTCAAGAGAGGCGCGGTGGTATGGCACTGCTTCATGCGTTTGGAAAGGTGGACGAAGATGGTATCGCCGTTCGGCGGGATATCACGTGATGTTTACTTCGGCTGTGGCATTTCTTGCACAGCATCACTTGAGACATTTGACAACGGCACCACATCCTAGTACTCGAAACAACAATCCTCAGCTTGAATACTCCCCTTTTCTGTACATCATAGGAGAAAGAATCAAATGTCCAAAAGGTTATTTCCAGAAACCTATTTTTATTGAAGTCCAGGTTCCAAGTCTACACATTTCAATACTTACGGGAGCTCCTAGCCTTACTTTCACCACAGATTTGAAGACTCTACCAATCTCTTACTCTCAGAACCTATTCAGAGTCTCTCCCAGAGGTCTCTGCAGTACGCGTGGATCACCTTCCAAAGCTCTTACAAGCCTCCTCAAATACCGCTCACAATCTCCCGGCAACGGAACCACATCCCTAACGACATGAGGAGGCAAAACGACTGACCCAACCCTCCTACACTCATACTCCCTCTTAGTATCCAAACCTCTCATCTCAATCGTCCCCTCCCACTCCTCCACACTCTCCTTGATCTTGGGTACAACAACCAGGTACGCGTTATACCTCGTCTCATACCCCCACCCATCGTCCGGATCCCCGCCCTCCTCAACAACCCACTCATCCGTATGAGCCCACAGGAAGCTACTGTACCGGTACAGCGTATGAGTTTCATTACTCCAGTCATTTTGGACCTTCACATCATCCACCAACAATGCCTGTTGAATCCTCGGATACCGCTTAACATCAACCGGCAGCTCCAAAACCACCACATCAAGCTTCGGGTTCACATAGACCTGACTATGGGCGCTCCCATCGTCGTAGTAATTCGTAAATGCCACTTTATAAATCTTCAATCAGTAATCTCGCGTCTCTCGAGAGATATGTAATAGTTTCGGAGAGAGTGTTGACTGCTTTGAAATAGAGCTTGTAGTTCGGCGAGTTTCTGGGGTGGTCGCTGATGAGCCAGACGTGGACGACTCGTGGAGTGAAGGGGGAGTCCGTGTAAGAGTAGATCTGGTGGCGGATCTCGAGGGGTAGGCGGAGGAAGGTTGGCGGGAGGGGCTCTGCGAGGGCCTTTAGGTGGCGGGATGGTGCGATGGAAGGCTTTTGGGAGCGGGGGCTTGGTGGGCTGAGGAAGGTGGCTAGGCTGTTCATTAGGTATGCTTCGTACTTTACTCGCTCGGAATCGGACAAGTACTGGATCGTGTGCCTGTTGACGTCTGTGAAGCGCGAAGGTGGAGATGAGCGCTGGTATAGACCGTGGTTCCTGGATGGATAGTATGGTCTGAGACGCTTGTCACTTTCGTGAGGTAGCATCTGGGCCTGATTGGTATTGCCAGATGTTTGAGGTCTCTGGTTGATGGGTCGAAGATTCAGAGTAGAGAAATCCGTACTTGTCGGTCTTGGCTTAGATTCTTCATCCCCAAGATCCCAATATGTGGACTTGATGGATTCTGGTGATGCAATTGTTGTAGAGATAGGAGATGTTATCTTGAGCCAGATTGGAAGTGTATGTGGTCTTGATTAACCCTGGTGGAAAGGAACTGGCTCGAGGTTGTAGATTTTGGCGGCTCTTTTTTGAGGTCAGATGGAATCGAAGGTAAGTAGGAAGAGAATATTGCTATTTTCAAGAGCGCGCGCCGATAAATTATTTGCTTTCGTCAGACGCTAGACGTCGGAAGACGGGTGTAAAATAAACAATTTCAATTCTGATTCGCTGCGGCCTATTTTCATTTGTTCTTGTTCAGCTGTTCAGCTTCGAGGATGACGAACTGGTAAGTCCACGAATGGGTTTCATTGTGTTGATTGTCTATACTATATAGATCATAGGGTGCGAAATTTGACGTTTGAAAAGAAACACAAAAGTGAACGCGTCAAGCGTCAACTCACAGGGACAACAAAATACTGGTACTATACAGTTCAATGCGATTTGATCATTTTATCACTTTAACATAACAAATTGAAAAGCATTTTTATTGCAGTATGCATCCCTCCCAAATTCAGACCGGGTATAACGCGCCATCCCATGCTATCAGACTTTAATGTCATGAGTCAGTGAAAACAAACTCGCAGACCACCCATTTATCCTTTAATCCCACAGATCATCGATACCAACATCCTTTCCCTTCAGCTCCAAAGCATCCATAAGCCTCAACCACATCGCATCCCAATATCCCACAGGAACACCCACCAACCGATGCTCAAGCTTCCATCCCTTAGCATTCTTCTTTCCTCCCAAAGCATCCTCAACATCAACATCAAATCTATCTTCAATCTCACACATCTTGAATGCCAAAACACTCCTTCCTTCCTTCTTGCCTCCTCTCAGCCAATTTCTCTGCTTCAGAATCACACCAGCGCCCTTCAGAATCCTGCCATCGCTCCGAAGATGCATGTTAGCCGTAGTGTGGTACACGCAGACAAAGTTTGGTGGCATGAGCTCCATTGGTGGACGTGCCCACTTGTTGATCATTGGACAGAGACCGTTGAACAGGAATTCAAGGAAGATCTCAGAACCGAAGGGGAATGTGACGGTGAGAATGTCATTGTGGAGCAAAAATGACATCGGGATGATTTTGGTAATCGTACTGGCATTGAGGGAGCTTGGGAGAGGAATTGATGGCTTGTGAGGGTAGTGTTTGAAGGCCAGAGTACGAGCTCGAGTGCTCATCAGGTATGCGGCAGGTGGTGGAGCGCTGTGGGGGTCGTGAACAACAGAAATGGCGAACTTGCGGGTGACATCCTCGTTCTCGTTATTCTTCTTGCTGATCTTGGACTTGATCCTGAACCAGAAGGACTCGTTGGTGAGAGGTATGAGAACAATACTATAATAAAAAAATCAGAACTTTTCTAAAGTCAGAGGCCATGCGAACAAGAATAGAATAATGGAGACTTACTGGATGTGGACATCTCTTGATGGAATACCACGAACTTCTTCAAGAACAAACTGCTCCCAAACCTTATCCTGCAATTCAACCGGCAACTCAGTGAATTTGACAAACTCTCCCATCTCATTAAGCTGCAAGATGTTCAAGCCTTCGGTGGAAACAGCTTGGCCACGGAGCGAAGTATTGCGATAAGCCATTGTGAAGGTAGGAGAAGCGAGACTAGTCCTGTGATTGCTGAGAAAGGCGCGCAATGCGTTGTGTCGTTGTTGTTTGTTAGTGTACTTGAAGAGAGAGATCGGCTCGAAAGAGGTTGCTTTTATGCTGTGTGACGTTCGAGGGCGAGCTCGTTTGTTGACATCTCGCTTAGCGTGGCGCTAGCGTGAAATGTTTGCTCTCGAGCCACGTGGGAGTTTGTTTGCTTTGGAGGGGGACGAGGCGCCTAGACCATCATGAATGTCCTGAAAGATCTCTGGGACTTTGCAACAAGGTATCTGCACAAATCGTCAGCATAGATGCGTGGGGGACCATCGCAGGGGTCCGCTTGTCTCTGACTCAAGACAATATGCCTCCCAGTACAAAGCCCCCCACGAGGGAAGCGCTAGGCCTCGCATACTCTGGGAAAGGTAAGCTAATCTTGTTCATAATTGTCTTGAGCGAGCTTTGCGCATTTCTCCGGGACCCAATGCTCGACAAGGACAGGTCTTTTAGTTGCGGTAGGTGCCGCTTCGCCTTGAGGTCAGAGGCGCGCTGTAAGTTGTCTGGATGCACGGCATTGATGAAATCAAAGTTCTCTGCTGGATCTGGATCTGAAAATTCCCTGAAGATGTGTCCATCTTAGGGAGTTTGGAGAGGACGCCGTTGTGTGGTGGGGGGGAGTGTTTGAGATCGACGTGTTTTTCGTCGGTGGATGAGGACTCGCTGTGAGCTCGTCGAATGATGCCATCACCCGTGAGGATCGCAAAGATGTAATCCCCTTCTCAGCCGATCAATTGGCCTTTCACCACATGTTTGTCTCTAGGCTTACTCTTCAAAATCCGGTGGAATCTTCAAACAAATGGACCAATCCGAGAGCTCATCGTGCAAGAATTGTTGAGAAATTGGAATGTGAGGTTGCATTTGCTTTTCCCAGGGTAAGTTGGAGGCCGTCCTTAATTGCTAATATTCTTCAGTTCCAATCTTGAACATGTCATTGGAAGACGGCTGAAAAGTTGCGTGTCCCCGAATCACGACTTGGCCGCTCCCCGAAAGTGCCGAAATTGTTATCAGAGTGTCTGCGATATTTCGCTGATTGAGTACGACTCGAGGAATATAAAATTCTTGAAGGCGGGTGCGAGAAAAGCATACTCTGATAGTGGTAATTGCCCAAAGCTTGTAGAGAAGAGGAGAGGGAGGAGAGGCCCCCTTTATACCTGTGTGTCTTAAGCACAGACCTTGCCGTCTATCCTTCACTAACTCCTGTTCACGTAGCCAACGAGATCAACAGCTTTTGCAAGTGTTGGAAAGTATAGACACCCTTCGAGAGAAGCACCAGGTCTAGTTCTAGTATCTCGAAGGTGCAGAAGACCTTCACAACCAGGTGGAGCTTGCCAACCCCGTTCAGCCTGTGGTGCATAAGAGAACGGGGAGCTTCAATCTCGGGTCAGCTTTGATTGATCTGATGAACAGAGATTAGCAGCGCCCTACGGTAGTAAACGAATAGGAATGAGTCAAGCGAACCTCAAGAGAAGAACAGCGGAATGATACTCCCCGGAATCCTCAGCACCGGGCCCAGGATCGAAGAGGGGCACCTATTCTCGTGAAAAGAAGCAGAGCGAAGTTGATGTGAAATCTCTTGGGAAAGGAGTGGAACGGTAGCGCTTGAGTTGGCTATCATCTCTGGACTTCCTTTACCGAACCCTTTGTTATCTTTGGATATCGTCCAGAGCAGGGAGGAACAAAGCTTTGACCCTGATATTGTTGAAGAGCACAAGAGAGGAGCCGTGCGAAAAATCAATAGATCGGAAGAAAGGACAGCGCAGAGCGCGCACGCGGAGTGATGTTTGGTGAGAAGATGCCTTTCGCTGCTTCGGCCAAGTGTCAGCTCTCATTTATATCTGCTAAACAGGTATTGAGGATGTTGGAAAAGTAGCAATGTGTCCAACAAACCTCAAGAGGAGAAAGCTTGACATATCTAAGTGAGAAATTCAAGAAGTGATGGAGAACCACACCGTGAATGAAAGCGAGAGCGAGGCGTGACCGGACGGTGTCCATCCGCACCCCTGAATATCCCAAATAGAACCGGAGATATGCACTTACACTTTGATGGTGTGAAACAACGACTTTGCCCTCCTACCTCTACATTGCTCAAGAACGGATAGGAAATTCCAGTACGGCAAGGAAGAAAGATCCCTCCAGCAGTGAAAGGCAGCCATGGAATGTATGTCTTTTGAGGCAATCGAGTAATGGACGCTCGAGCTGCTCAAATACAGATATGACACATTTGGAATGCCAGAGCAAGCGCCAAAAGGAAAAGCACTCGGGGAATCGATAAAGTAATTGAAGAAAATGATTTCAGGCGAAGAAACCCTATGACCAAAGGTTTCATGACTTCCTCAGTGTAGAAGGTCCAGGAAAGAATATATCTCGAGAGTGTAAACTTTAATGCAAATGGAAAGTTTTAGCTCACCTCAAACTTTAAGGACTTCGTGCCGTCTGTTTTCGGACCATGGAGTCTGCCTTCCATGCTCGCTCTTATAATTCATAAGATGTATGCATAGACTAAGTCAAAATGAAACAATTCTCTTCAAGTTGTCTAATCCGAAAGAAGATCGAGGTCCTGCTGGACTGAATAGGTTAGCTGGATGTCTGGAGATAAAGGACACAGAGAATGAGACTGTATATTAATCATCCTTAGAGTCTTCCGATCATGATACTGACGTTCAGAAAGAATACCAGTCGTTCTTGATGTGAGATTGGTAGGGAAGCAGAAGTAGAAGTAGAAGCGGAAGCTTAAGATCGCCTAGTATCCTGCTTGTCTAGTGGTATGTGGTGAATATGAAAGAAGTGAATAATAAGAACAAGACGAAAAGGGAGGGGTTAGTGTGGAAAGTCTTGCATTTATACGTCTCGCAAATATGTACTCCCTGAATCTCTCTATACTCGCTATGCAAAATCATAAAATCATAAGTCATTGCGTTGCACGCCATGAGGTATTGACCATCCCTTGAAACTCCGTTCCAAATGCCCGAATACTCCCAAGCCAGAAGCTCGAATCTCACGCGCTCGCACCAATGCTCGTCTTGAATCTCCTCCACAGCTCCCCAGCCATCGCGTCTCTCCCCTCCCTCGTCCTCTGCACCGCATCCTTATTTTCCTGCGCTCTCCTGAATAGATACTTCATACACTCGCCCGTGGTACCCCATACCAGATACTTGTAAGCTTTCGGCACATCGACACTCTTCTCCGCTCCGGATTTGGCCAGAGCCTGCTTGGCAGCAACTACTAACTCGCAGCTGACTTCATCAGCCATACCCTGCAATTGCGCGTAGATGACATCAGGTGCCTTGTTGCCGAGACGGATCTCTTGCGTGCAGAGGGCTTGGACTTTCCGGACGGAGTGGATGTTGTGACCTGCTAAGACGAGAGCAATATTCGGGAATGGCGCATCGGTACTTGTTTTTGAGGAAGGCTGGAGAACCGAGTTGTAGGATTTGAGAACCAGTGCTGAAGCGATACCATCGTATGCAGCGTCCGTGTCTGCCTTGGTGTCATGGATCAAGTGTCTCGGATCCGATCCCAGATATGCGCCTCGCACCAACTTAACACCTAAAGTAAAGCTTCCTTTCTGAGCTGCCTCGAGATGACTAGCAACGACTGCTGGAGTAGCCTTCAAATACGCCTGGTATGTGCCATATATGACCGCCTCTCCAGTTGCCGTCTTGTTATACCTCTCCATGTATTTCAAGGTCCAAGCATCAATACCCGGCTGCAAAGCAGCTTGCTCCGCATCAAACAACAACTTGACGCCCTTTTCCGCAGCGAGATCACACACCGAATCAATTGCCTGCTTCAGCGCCGGCGAAGGATCCGCTTGTCGCGATAAATCGTACAAAGCTTGTGACCCAGCACCCGTGAACTTCAGCGCGACATAATCTCCTGGTCTCGTCATCCGTACAGTTTCCAGCGTCCCGTTTGCCCACGGTATGATTTCATTCCGTATACAAGCTTCTGCAGCCTCATTGTTACCACAAGATGCCAAAGCGTCTGTTTGTTTCTTGTCGAGCACGACTTCCTTCGCGTATGCGAGAATGACGCCGCTGAATCCTAGGTGTCGTAGACCGTCGACTGTTTGCTTTACTTCGAGGGCGTTTTCGCCGGCGCAGAATTGTTTGTAGAAGGTTCGTTTGAGGAAGAAGCGGAGGAGGGGGTTGGAATCGGGGGAGAGGAGGGCGGATTGTGAGTGTGCGAGTCTGGCCATGATTGCTAGAGAGGGGCGGAGGAGGAGCTGGGGATGGTTAGATTGAGCCATCTGGGGAGTGAAGAATGTCTTACTGGTGATGAGGAGATTGACATTGTTGCCAATGACCGCAGTATAGAACTTAACGGGAGAATTGATAAGGGTGTTGGTTTGGACATCTTTGGTGGCGGTTCGACTGTGATTGCCTGTGATAGAGGAAATTTGTCTGAAGTTGTATGATTTGAGGCAATGGATGATCGTCGAGGTAATGTTTGGGAAGAAATAGATCTGGTGGAAAGTAGTGAAGCATTCTTGCTCTTCAATGCCTTTGTTATCGCCATGATGAGTGATAGTCCGTAGCTACCGATAACAAGGAGCTGGGCGAAGTAGAGAGAAATGACAAGTGAATTGATTGATAGGTGAATTGTGTGACAGGAGACTCAAGGGAAGGAGGAATTGATATTTGAATAAAGGAAACTCCGAACTCGGTCCCAAAGATCACTCATACCATACCATACTTATCTGCATATGGAGGGGTATCGCCATGTATCGCGATGATGTCGCTAATCAGCCCGACGATAGCCGACCTTTGTTAGGTCAGGGGTCGAGACAGGCGGAGAAAGTGGGGTGTGGCGGGAATGACGATTGGGTAATTGGGCGCTGTGGTTGGACAACACTGCATCAGAAAGAGCTTGAACCAGAGAGCTGCGGCGGCATAACAATCATGCTATTTGTGATGTCCCGGCATTCGTACGGATGCTCTGACTATCGGCGGTGGCTGTTGCTTCTTTTCGTCTTCCCCCTCGGCGTATGAACTCCACCCACCCTAATGGTCTACCTCTTGCTGCTCCTATTGCATCCTGCGCAAGTCCATATGCCAATCCAATAGCCAATGAAGTCTTTGCCGTTCTCGCAGCTGTAGTGATAGGGAATCGGTCTATGGCAATTAGCTCCGTACATGATACAGCAGAAGAGAGTGGTGAAATGGCAGCATACTCCACAGCGAGAACCCTCCAGCAATAGACAAACTTGCAATAACCGTATTCAAGAAATCCTTCGTCCCTCTATACCGATCAAACATCTCCTCGATGCTGAAGAACCCTGCCGTCCAAAAGCTAACTTTTGCACCCATCTTCAATCCCTCCTTGACACCCCCAAGGGCCATATTATAATTCTTGCTCTTGTGATAGAGATACCAACCCGTAGGCGTCGTAGGTAGTCTATGCGCATTCTCTGCTCTGAATCGGAAGCCTGCCATCTGGCTACCGTGTGACATGCCTAGGACGAGGCCCGAGACGAAGGATATGGATGTTGCGATGGGGAGACGCATGCCGAAGGGAAAGGAAAAGCGGGAGTCGATTCGCAGCTGGCGGATTTGTTCGGCGCGCCACTCTGCTCGCTTTTTGGCTTCTTCTTCTTCTATTGGAGTGGACATTATGAGGTGTTGTTGTATAGACGTTGATGGTTTCGCGAGGCTGAAGGATTGCTTTCTCGTGCCTTGCCTTGTCCCAATTTCAAATCCTTGTTCTGTATCACGTGAAGCGTACCTTTTTCGCGATTGCTCTTTGTCACTGCCTGTGAGGGGCACTCTTTCATCTCTCCTCGCGCTCGAATGTCAGAACAACCACCTCGAATCACCGCGCAGTGATCAGTCCGACAAGATGGTGCGCAACCCCTGTTTCTACTTTTCTACACAAAGCTGATTAAATCACAGACGTCCGCAGAAGAAATCAAGTCTACCGCCTACACCCTGCGCTTCAAGCACGGCAAAACCACCATCCTCCTCTTCATCGAACCCCTCACGCCCTTTCCCGCTATCCTTAAAGAACTACTCGCCACCCTCCACGAGCGATACCCAGAAGGCCTCCCATCCAGCAACTCTCCCTTACCCCTCACGATCCCCAAATCCGGAATCGATGTAGTGCTTGGTGTCCCGAAGGATACTTACGATTTGGAGAAGGGATGGGATGAGTTGGCGCTTAGTGCTGCAGGACTGAAGGAGACACCCAAGAGTCTTGGGATCAAGGACGGTGCGATGTTGGCGTTTGCGTTTGCGGACGAGGAGTGCTGGGCAGAGAAGGGAGAGTTTGATGTGCAGTTCAGTAATGTGGATGAGCTCTATCCGGAGGAGGAGTGAGGTACAGGACCTTGAGATAAGGGGAGGGACTGATTTGCATGGCGTTGGAGTCTGGCGTATCGAGATGGTTAGGCATCACAGGGTGGAATCTGGTCGAACGCATGGAAGGTTTCTGCACGAAACTATAGTGGCTATAAAAAAGAATTGCAACTGCCGACTTCTATAATCGAATGTCTCCCAGGCTTTTTGTTACTGGGATTTCTTCCTCTCGTCTACAGCCAAATATCCAGCCATCTTCCTTCCATCAGGTCCAACCTTCTCGATCTTCCTCACGTACGCAAAGGCAAACGGATAAATCGCATCAGCCACCAGAGCAGTAGCCCAAAGGAAGACCGAGAAGGAGTTCATGAAATACTCATGTCCTTCCCTCCAATGATACCACATCCATCCATAATTAGCATGCAGACCTAATAGCGAGCCTAGCGCTCTTGTAGCCCTATTCGGTCCGTCAGCTACCCATATCACAGCTTCTCTTGTAGTATAAAGAGTAATGCCCAAGGGGAACAACGCAGGAACTTACCAAATGCTATAAGTCACACCACCAGTATGTCTCCGAATCGCCAACTGCACCACACTAGCCACGGACAAGTACACCTGGCTTACGACAGCAGTCCCTGGCGAAAATCAGAAAATTAGAAACCGCCCCTCCATACACAGAGAATACAATACTGCAACTCACAATACCCCAACTCCGTCGTATCAACCTCCCCCTTGACCCCTCTATAAACCTTCCCAATCCTCCCTCCACCCACCCTCTCCTCAATCCACCACCTACAAAACGCCCACATCCCCAACGTACACCAAGCCGTCGCACTCCAGAACACAGACCCAAGCCACCTCCCCACCCACGGCCTAACCTTCCACTCTTCCCTCCCATACTTCAACATACCATATACGAGACCTAGATCGATGAGAAGCCAGATCGAAAAGACGCTTTTCTCGAGGAGAGTCTCGGAGACGTAGAGAGAAAAGATCAACTCCCAGGCGATGTTGAGGGCGAGCGCGGGGAGGGGCATGCCATAGGTGTGGTCTTGGAGAGAGGCATGGGTGAAGAGGATGTAGCAGAGCGTCCAGAGGGTGCCGCCGAAAAGAAGGAGGAGGTTAGATACTGGCAGGTAGTAGGATGGGACGTGTGAGGGGGGAATGTCATTGGATCCCATTTTGAGATGGGATGGGGTTTGAGACGTGGTTGTATTTAATTCTTGGACGAGGGTGAGGAGGATCCGAGATGGAATGGAATTTGAGAGATGGTACAGGAATACAGAGAGGGAGAGAAGATAGGGTCAAAAGTTGATGGAACGCATTCACTTCTCGCAATGCAGAGCCGGCTCTGGTCATGTGTGCATCTCCTGGACGTGAGAATTTAGCCAGGGGCACAGTCGCTCACTCAGAACCCCTGTCAATCAGATATATATGACAGGCATCTTTCTTACCATTCACTTTCATCCCTCAACCTTACAGAAACTGTCCAAAAGAGAAACCCCGCTGCAAAACAACAAGGCATGTGAAGAAGCTCGGTAGCGCAATGGCACAAGTCAACAAACTCGCCAAAGTCAGGGGCCAAATCCCAGCTCGAGCGGACCTCGGCTCCCCAGATTTCGGCAAAGCTTCCCCCCGCAGCGACGACATCCCATGACAAAATCAACATCATGGATGCACCACGCTCAGCGACGGAACTCAATGAATACTTATCGCGCGAGAGTATTGTCTGTACGACCAGTTTTACCATCACCAGCCATATTCAAGGGGAATCATAAAGCACCTGAAGCTCGACGCGTACTTTCAACATTTACCTTCCAGACTAGGATTTATACCCCGCGATTGGCGAGTAAAACTCGTATACTGGGATCGAACGCGAGATTGGGACTATCTTCGACGGGCCCTATTGGAAGGAACAGGATAGACATCATGACACCTCCAAGACCGGACCTCGAGAAGCAATACATGTCCACGAAAGCCGAGAAGAAAGTCGCGGAGCCACGACCAAGCGCCAGGTTTGTCACCAGCGTTCTCTCTACATGAGGAAAAGCGTAAAGGCTAACTTATATGAACAGTATCCTCCTCATCTCCCCCCAAAATCAAATCCTCCTCCTCCACCGCGTCCGCACATCATCCTCCTTCCCCAGCGCACACGTCTTCCCAGGCGGTAACCTCTCGTCCAGTGATGGCCATATCCCAGCTCCAGAAGACAAGGATAGACATGTAGATGGGAGGAGCTATAGAGTTGGCGCTATAAGAGAATGTTTTGAGGAGAGTGGGATCTTACTTGCTAGGAGGAAGGGAGGAGAGGGTTTACTGGAAGTGGAGGATAGTGTGAGGGAGAAAGGGAGGAGAGATGTACATGAAGGAAAGATTGGCTTTGAGAAGTGGGTTGAGGGTGTTGGTGGGGTGGTTGATGTTGGTGAGTAACACCTTTCTTCCTCTGGAATTCTGTAATTCTGTTTTTGCTGCCATTGTCTTGCTGGTATATCGCTACCCCTTTTCCTTTCGAGCATATTAGCGAAGTAAACACCCTTACTAATGATGAACACAGACTCACTCCATCCCTTCACACGCTGGATCACGCCTCCAAATCTCCCCAAACGCTTCACTACGCAAATGTACATCTATTTCCTACCTCTCACCCAGAATCCAACCCCAGCATCAACATCAACATCAAGTAGCATCACCCAATCTGTGGTCCCGGCCCCAACATCCGACGGCGGCCTAGAACACACAGCCGCCCTCTTCGCCCCCTGCTCAACCTGGCTCTCCCAAGCCCGCGCCAACGAAATAATTCTCTTCCCCCCACAATTCTACCTTATGTACCTCCTCGCACCATTCCTCACTCCACTTTCTTCACCCTCCCAATCTCAACTCCAATCCCAGCGAGACGCCGTCCTCGAGTTCCTGAAAGGAGATGGCGGAGATGGTAAAGGTATTAAATGGGCGGACAAAGTCATGAGTCCGATCGGCCTGCTGATGCGGAAGAGTGATGGGAGGAGTGTGTTGGCGCTGGATAAGCCCGGGCCGGAGTTGAAGGGGAGTGGGAGGGGTGGGGATGAG
>JAFJYH010000408.1:0-35149 GCA_017365405.1 Cadophora malorum | reverse complement strand
CCCCCATCAAACCCCCCCAACATCAAATTCTCACCTTCTGTATCCCACGCTCCAGGACCAGGGAAGATTCTTCCGTCCACGTTAAAGTTAACATTAAGCGCTTCCATGCCTTCGAAGCTGTCATTTGCTGCGGTAGAGGGGACGTTGAAATTCATTTCGTGTTCTGAGATAGCTCGAGAGGAGGAGGAGGGGTTGTTGGCTGCGTTGGTGTGAGTGTGTGTGTGAGTGTGTGTGTGAGTGTGTGTGTGAGTGTGTGTGTGTGTCTGTGCGTGAGGCGGGTGGGTGGAGGTGTGAGATGAAGGTGTGAGGTCTGGAATGATGGATGTGGAAGGAGGGGTGCTGTGGAGGGAGAGGAAGTCGGGGGGCTCTTGCCTTGTTGGTGCAAACTCGTACTAGCACTGATACTGGTACCGGTACTGCTATATAAAGCGGAACTTGAATCAGTAGTCAGATTTGGATACATACTCGTATCGGTTTTAGCAGAAGCATACGCATTATTAGGACACGGATTTGGCGCCGAGTCGGATTGACCCTGGATGTTGCGACTCATACTCGTATCTGTTGTACTTGGTGTTGATGAGTGTCGCGGTCGTGAGGATGAGTTTGATAATGATGAGGTGGGAGGGGGAGGAGGAGACATGCTGTCTTCTTCTACCTCGACGATGCGGACCATGGGTGAGACGTAGGAGATCCAGGGTTTTGCTTCTTCGGATTCGGAGAGGGAGAGGCATTGCTACAAGGAAGGAGAAAAGCGGGTATGCTTAGCTTTCGAGTCTCTCTTTTTTGTGCGACAATACAACACATCACTAATTGATGACGAGATCCCAAACAGCCGCCAAGAAAGGAGACTGAGAAAACGGCAAAGGGAAATGTAGAAACTCACCACACCCCTCTCCAACCCAAACATCCTCACGTTCTCTCTCAGAGCCTCTAAGCCAAGATCCTCCATATCCAACTGCGCGAGGTAGCTTTCCACTAGCGGATTCACCTCTTTCATGGCCAGCAGTGCGCTGAGCAGGAACCGTACGAGGGAATTCGCGTTGTCGTCTGAAGGGTTGGCTTTTGCCATTTGGGCGAATATGCGAGCGGAGAGGTAGAGTGGGAAGGGGATGTATGGGTGTAGCTATGTGGAAGCGTAAGTTCCGGTTAGTGTCATTCTTGATTTGGGTTCGCCTCAGCAACGTTTGTTTACTTCCAAATACGTCTCTCGCTTGGAGAGACGAAGTGTGTCTATGCAGGGTACGGTAATTCATGATCGAAGGGAGATGGAGTGTGAAGTGGCGATCTCGTAGAAGTTGACAGAAGGCAATTCAGATGAGAAGAGGAATACTCACAGTCGATAAATCGAAATGCGCTATCCTCTTCATGATACTGGCAATCTCCTGCGCCGCAGCCGCACACCTTGCTCGACTTTCGACCACCATAGTCTCATATCCGAATCCTTGGCCGACTTTCTCGGCTTTCGCTATCGCTGCTTGGTGTAAGCAGATTGTAGCGCTTTGGAGTGTCATGTTTAGGAATATGGTGTTGGAGCTTGAAGGGCCGGCTGGGAGACGGAGGTGTGAGGGGAGGTGTAACACCATGTTTAGGAGGATGTTGTCGATTTTGCGGTGGGAGCGCCAGACTAGGTAGGGAAGGACTGTATTAGCGGATAATACAAAGCAGGAAGACATGGCTCTAATCTTATATTTGGAGGGTGAGGAGGAGCATTTTGGACATGGAAATCCATACTTACAGTCGCTGTTCGGGTCGCTGTCAATATCGTCGGGGTTTGGACGGGCGAGGTGTTCAAAGATGCGACCGATGAGACTACAAACTACGACGACGCCGGCGAAGGATGAGAGTGAGGAGGCGTGTTGAGGTTGCATGGCATCTTGAAGGAAAATACCAGGCTCTTCCACTCCATTTTCGAATGCGGCTTCTGAAGAGGGCAAGAACGTGAGGATCTATGACCTGGTCAGCAACCGTTACAAATACATATGAGCGTCTACTCGTTAAAAAATGACGGGGGGACATTGAGAAGAAGACGAAGAGAAAAGCCTACATCTCTCTCGTCCACAATAACCGGCCACCCTGTACTCGCAGCCGCATACCTGTCCATCCCAAACGCCATCCAGAAAGTCCTCCTCCGCTCCTCCTTCTCGATCTCATCCCCCGGCTTCTCCAACGCCTGCCTATGACCCAATCCTCTCCCATCAAGTCTATGCAACCCAAGCATCTGACACAACCTCACGGCCTTCCCAATACTCAACCAGCTCTTGGGGAACATCAACATCTTGTACTCGTACGTACCAATCAGGATCCACGCCTGCGCGTGTCGGATATTGACGTATTTGGCGCGGGACCCGGATTCATCTGCTTCGGCGTACTTGCGTGTGCGGAGGTAGAAGAGTGGGGAGAGGTGTTTGTGGGAGGGGGAGATGCCAGAGGCGAGGGTCCACATGGCGTAGCGGAGGGCGATGGAAGGTCGGGCGCTGGAGGAGAGGGAGAGGGAGGTGAGGAAGCGGTATTGGTGGATCATATCGTTGGAGGGGTGGATTTTCTCAAAGTAGATCCGTGTGCTATAAAATATAAGTCAATTTTACACCCTCTCACGTGAAAGATAAAAGGAGCAGGTTACTGACAGCTCGTCCATAACATCTTGTGGCGGTAGAGGTTCCTGAACTCCAAGTCCCGAAAGTGCCCAATTTGATCTGTCATACCCAGGTTCGGGTGTGAAGAATTGATTCTGTAACGGACTTGAGAAATGCATATTCTCCGCTAGATCAGGTACGAAAACACTATTCCTCAGATACGCATTTTCGTAGCCCATTGGTTGTGTATACGTCTCATAGCCAGGGAAGTTTTGAGTAACCCCTCCAAGATCTGGAAGCGATACAGGGCTATCGGTAGAGGCTGCCGACCCAGCTTCTTTCTCTTTTTCTTTGAGAAGACTTTCGACTTGTGCTACGTCTGTGTTAGCCGAGCCCATATTGCGATGTTCGTTTGTATAAAGCACTGCTGCTGACTTGAACTGGATTCCAACACATAGAAGAGAGAGAATAGTTGGCATGGAAAGTACATGATCAGAATGCACAACTGAACATACCAAGTCTGCTCTCCAACCCTTTGACATACCCCCTCTTCGGTCCACTCTTCCTCCTACTCTCCACATACACACAATCATGACCCAGCCTCGCACACCTCCCGCAGACAGGAGCTGCACCATCGCACTTCAGTTTCCTCTTCCTGCATATCGCGCAGGCGTTCCTATGAAGAGGAGCTTGAACGTAAGAAGAAGACATTGTCTCTGCCTTTGCATTTGCGTTTACGTTCATGTCTGATCTGGTCTCTGTCGATTGATACGTTTCTTCCTTAGTATTTGGAAAGTATTCCTGTCTTTGAGCGAAACTGGATGAATTGAAGTTCAGATCATCGTCGAAATCGTCTTCTATCGATGGCACGTAGCTGACCCCTTGTTTAGCTCCAATACCTGGATTCAATCCCGACGACGGAGAAGCGTTGTGCCCGTACGTGTTCATGGCTCGCTATTTTGTAGTTGTTGAAAGCTGTTGCCCTCGCTCTGGCTGCTCTTCTCTTCTCTGATTAGGACGAGAATAACACGGCTCGAATGAATCACAGAACCCAAATATCCGTACAGTTTACTCCAAATGTTAGATACGAAGTACAGTTCGTCAAATGGAAGTCAAGAACATGAAGAAAGTGATGACCATAGATAGTTATCGAGCATAGCAGCGCATCAAAAAGCTTACGTTACACAGACGGTCGTCCAATTCCTTAGGGTGTGATCAGGCTCAATCATCAGCCTCAGGATGTGGCACAGAGGTCTTGGAGGCGTCGTTGGTCGGCCGCCTGTTATGCATGTCAGCTTCGCTGACTGATTGTATCCCGCAATCTCTGAAGACATGAAGCAAAGCACATTTCAATCTACATGTTGTCTCTCCATCGAAGTGACATAGTAAGTCTGTTATTTGGAGAGGGTTGATGTGATCTTTCGAAAATATCGTTCGAAAGTAGAGGGCTGCTGCGGAGAGTACAGCGATGTATCATGAGTGAGGGGATTTGATGGAATTTGTCGAAGACGATAACGATGGCTGGGTCGAGTGAGGCCAAGAATGCAACACTAAAGTCAGGCTATGGCTGGTGCAGACCGGCCTGCGCAGACCCGATTCAAAAAAAGAGTGCTGAAATTCGCATGTGGTCTTGGGATGAGTCGTCGTCAAGATTGCTAAGTGAAGGGCCAGGAGGGGAGGGAAGGAAAAGACATCGAATTCACGAATAAAATTATCACATCTTATCGAGAAGCAAAGTATTATGAAGAAATTTTATTGTTTGCAGGGGAGAAACAACTAGTCCAGAGCAAGCAGGGTATTACTCACCAGTATGATACAAGGATGCGTAAACAACCGCACCACAACTATCCATGAGCTAACATATCCACCATCCCAGCCAAAGAAATCAAAGAACTTTTCCCAACCCCAAACGGACAGACAACGATATAATCCCTCAGTAGCCAAGCCCACATGAAGATCGATCCACTTCATCATACCAAACTCCACGAGAAGAAGGTAAGTGAAGGTTCATCTCGACTTCGGTATAGTCAAAGAGCCCACAGATCGGAACTGGTCAATTATGAATCCCAAACGCCCCACAATGCGAAGATCGTATCAAAAAGCCTCGGACGGGACAAGCCACTAGCCAACAGCCCACTGGTGAAAGTATCTCAAGCCCACAAGTTTGATCTCAAAGCCCACAGCTCCTAGGAAGGAGTATAGTCAAAAGAGCCCACAACCCACAAAGCCAACGAAACCCACAAGTCAACACGCTTTCTCCAAAAGGAGAATGTGTGCGGCAATGTTGACAGGCATGCAGTCCTCATACATGCCAGACTTAAAAAGTCTGCTTCTTGCCCTTGAAGTCACCGAAGCCACCTCTGTTGGTGCTTCCGCCACGTCCACCTCCACGGCCACCTCCTCGTCCTCCACGATCACCGAATCCACCGCGACCACGTCCGCCACCGCGTCCTCCACGGTCACCGAATCCACCTCGTCCGCCACGTCCACCTCCACGGCCACCACCATCACCACGATCTGGCTTAGGTGTAGCATAGTCAAGTCTGACGGGACGGCCAGCAATATCGGCACCGGTCATAGCCTCAAAAGCGGTCTTGGCATCATCAATGGAAGAGAAGGTGACGTATCCGAAGCCCTTGGGGTTACCAGTCTCCCTGAAAACATGTTAGATATGTCAGATATGAGATGAGGAAAAGTACTTACATATCAGTTGGAAGTCTGACGTTGATGACAGTTCCGTGCTCGCCGAAAGCCTCACCGACAGTGTTCTCATCAGCATCGAAGGACAGGTTGCCCAAGAAGAGAGTGTCGGAGGGAGGGTTCTGGGAGTCGCCATATGCCTGAGCACGGCTTTGAGCGCGGTCTCTTGGTGGTGCATCAGAACGAGGAGTGGAGAAGTCAACATTGGCCTCGCGACCATCAATCATGCTACCCTTCTTGGCCTTAAGAGCGGCAGCGGCAGAAGCAGAGCTGGTGAACTCAACGTAACCGAAACCCTTGGAGCGACCAGTGGCCTTGTCACTGATGACACGGGCGCCAGAGATCTCACCGAACTCCTCGAACTCACGGAGAAGCCAGTCATCATCGACGTTCCAGCTCAAGTTACCAACGAACAAGTTCTTGGATCCGGTATCTTCAGCAGTCTCCTCAGTCTTTGTTTTCTTTGTAGCAGCAACGGGCTCATCCTCGGCCTTGCGCTTCTTGCTTGGGGCGGCCTCCTCCTCGCTCTCAGAGTCGCTGGAGTCTGAGCCAGATCCGGAAGCAGAGTCCTCGGCATCATCCTCGCTAGAGTCGGAAGAGTCGGAATCGGCAGAGTCAGACTCCTACCAAGCAGTTAGCAATTGAAATCAATGAGTTGCAGAAATGTGGTGACTTACAGTAGCCTTTGCCACAGCCTTGGCCGCGCCGTTCACAGCAGCCTTTCCAGTGGTAGCAGCCTTCTTTGCGACATCCTTAACGACGGCGACTGGCTTGCTCTCCTCCTCAGAGTCGGAGTCGGAGGCAGAGTCACTATCATCGCTATCGGAAGCGGCAGCTGACTTGGAAGAGTCAGAATCGGCTTCGGAATCATCATCATCCTCTGAGGAATCAGAGGAATCGGAATCGGCATCAGAGGAGGAGGAATCAGAGGAGGAATCTACCTCTTTCTTGGCAGCTCCATTGGTCTTGCCGTTGGCCTTTCCGTTGGCAACTGGCTTCTTGACCTCAGCCTCGGACTCGGAGTCGCTGGCAGAGTCAGAGTCAGAAGACTCGCTGTCGGATGGGGTAGCGGCCTTGACAACTGGCTTTGGTGCCTTCTTGCCATTGACCTTTGATGCAGTCTCCTTTGCGATTGCTTTGGATTGGGCTTTTGGAGTCTGAGAAGGCTTAGTGACAGACGCATTTTTGACAGCTTTGGTGGGTTTGACTTCAGCCTTGGACTTGCTAGAAGTCTTGGAATCCTTGGTCTTTGCCATTGTGATGGGAGTGTAGAGGATAGTAGAGGATTGTAAGTAATGATATTCGAAGAATGCTTCGAAGATCTGTGAATGTAATGGAGTTGAGAGAGGTTGGGGAGAGTGAAAAAGGATGTAGGAAAAAAGAAAGCTGGCGGTGGGAGGAGGAAAGCTCTTATCTGGGATTTTTTTCTTCTCGCGTATCGTAGCTCGGCGCTAAGACGACTAGCGGGGAAAAGGGTTCAAAGGTGGCGGGCAGGTGCATTCAGGCATGAAGGCGGGTGTAGCCTGAGGCAGGATCCTCGAATCGTGACAAGCCGAATCAGTGAGCTTCAATTGGCAATTCCGAATAGCTTCATTGCGCCCAGAGGTTCACAATTACACAACCCCACCTCGACACGACTCAATCGCTCTCCTCAGTCCTCCCCATTACACAGTCATTCCTCACAATGGCACCAACTCCCGAATCCGCCGCGTTTCTGGCAAAGAAGCCCACCGTTCCTCCGACGTTCGATGGTGTTGATTACGATGATACTCCGCGATTGAAGCAAGCACAGGATGCCATTATCCGGGAACAATGGGTCAGGAGTATGATGGCGAGATTGGTTAGAGAGGAGATGGGGAAGTGCTATTACAGGGAGGGAGTCAACCATCTAGAGAAGTGCGGTGCATTGAGAGGTAAGCTTTAGAGGAGTAGAGGGCAGATGCAGAACTGCAGGACATGTAGCTCTGCAGAAATTTCAATTGCATACTTGCTAATATGATGCATAGAACGATATCTCGAGCTCTTGAAGGAGTCGAAGATCAAGGGTTACCTTTTCCAACAACAAAACTATATCCCAAAGACCGAATAAGCTGGGGAACGAAAGGATATGGGAGCTTGGATGCTTTGATAGAGTTGCGAAACACGCTGAGAGCTTTGCGAGGTGTTGGGAGCTATTTGTGCTGGGAGAGGAGGATCAGGCTACGAGCGCCTGCCAGAATTCACGCTTTGAAGACAAACAGATCTTCAAGGCTTGCCAACTGTAAATACCAAATCTGTACAACCAAGTCCGATCTCTTCCGAGTTATCTACGTGACACTTTCAATATCCTAGCCAGATATAGTTCGTTGTAGATTATGTATAAGGAGCTTTTCTGGGGAGCTATTGATGTACCTGAAGAATGGACCTGACGACTTCGGAGTACACAACCACCAATTGAACCAGTTTTACTGCCATAACCACATTCAACGGACGATAACGGGTAGGACGACAATCTACAAGTCCTTTATTCTTAAGCTGGAACATCCCAAGTCCAATTCATGCAAGTCCATCGAGTCTTATATCCACAGCACAACCCACCCACCCCGGTCACCGTACAAAAATTATCTCGAGCTTCAAGCACTTCCCCAAACCACAACACCTACCTGCCCCATCTCCAATTTACAACACCACCCACCCACAACCGCAACAATGATCTGCACACGCTGTCTCCGCATCTCCTCCTCCTCCCTACGGACCCAATCCCTCACCAAATCCACCTCCTCCCTCATCCGCCCCTTTAGCAGCAGCAGTATCTCCCCATCCCCAGCATCAACACCAGCAACCTCTCTCCCCGGGCTCGCCCAACCATTCAGCACACCACTCACTCCCTCCCCCTCATCAACCTCCCCACAAGCAAAATCAGCAACAAGCAAGAAAGGTCCCACGATAGTCTCAAGCTGTCCAGCCGGCACACCACTAAAAGGACTGAATTACCTCAAGGGCAGAGACGATCCGGTTGCGTTGGCGGAAGAGGAGTATCCTGAGTGGTTGTGGACGTGTCTTGATAAGAAGGAGGTTGAGGGGGAGGATGGGGGGGCTGCTGGGGATGAGTTCTGTGAGTTTTGAAGAAGTGCCTTTCATTACACTATTGTACGATGAGGAGATGTACGGGAGCTGGGAGAAGGGAGAGCTTGCATTTGGCATATCATTGGGCAAAAGAGCGATGCAAGAGCGGACTGGCTAAGCCAGCTGGGCTGAAGGTCTTGGATTGGAGAGGAGATGAGAGATTGAAATAGTGAGGGGGCATGGGGCGCAAGTGCTGCTCTTCTCCCATCTCTCTCTCTCCAGTTTCTTCATGACCAGTTTCTCTCTGCTAAGGCATCTCATCCATCCTGCTCTCATGTTCTCATGGTGCTCTCCTTCCTCCTTTCCCACCTCTTCTATCCCCAAAAGTATCTCTCCAAGCAGAAACACCCAGCTAACACTCCTTCCCCCCACCCAGCCAAATCCGCCAAACTGAGACGCAAAGCCGCAAAGCGCGCGAGGAAACTCGAAGCAATGTGCCTCGCGGCTGGCGAAGCAGCGCCCGAAGCTCGAATCCCAATCACCCAGCAATCGATCGACTTACCGTTTAACAGTGAGGGCACGACGAAGGGTGCGTTGGATGCGGAGGGGAAGAGGGAGGAGTTGAGGGGGGCGATGAGGAGGGAGAGGAGGAAGGGGATTAAGGAGGCGAATTTCTTGAGGGGGATGTAGATTGTTTCTTGATTAAGGGAGGTGGATGTAGAAGGGTGGTCGTGTTGGGGAGGGGACATGGAGAGAGATGGATTGATGGGGGTGTTTGTATGAAGTTGGTGGACGTGAGCTTCCAGCCCGAGGTTTAGAAGCTGGGTTGTGTGTGTTCATGGGTCGAGCATTGGGCAGTGGTGTTTTGTACAGAATGTGTATGATTACATATTGTAGGACGAGAGATCAGGTAGACGGGCCTCTGTACCACTACATTACATTATATCCTCAGAAGCAGCTCTCATCAGACCAGAAAGGAAAAGTAAGAGAGAACATGGGCTCGGTTGTATTAGGGCTCTGTTGTATTCCTCCACAAACGAATCTGAGTTTTGGTTATTGCTATCGCATGGTACAACTTTGCGCAACATTACTTTTTTTTCCTTCTTCTTTTACCTAGTTGACCTCCTAGTAGGTAAAGTATTGTAGCTTAGGCCTGTGAATTAGCGCTGAGCACACCTATGCCGAAACCTTGAAGCTCTTAGTCATATGGGCAACCAGCTTATAATGAATGAAGGTAAATGAAAAGGTTCCAGTGAGCGAGTGAGGACCAGGAGGTACAGTACGAATCCACACCCAATAATAATTTCAAATGCACTTACTGCTCTGATCAATATCAAAAAGGATATCGGTATTTTGCAAACATGGAATTACGTTGAAGACTAATATACCCAAGCTGAAGTTCAGCTGTTTTGTATTTCATTGTGCTTCTGGAGACTACTTGCTACACGCCTTTCTTTGCCTTTGGAAGAGACGTAAGCAAGGATGTAGGTAAGTAGGTAAGAGACCAGCCTATATCATCGTCAAAATTGTCGGTAGCCTAATCTTTTCCACGAGGAGTTATTTCAACCGTGTAAAAAAGCAATTCCACAGGGAGTAATCTCAACTCGCAGAGTCTGCCTCGGTACCGAGCGATCCCCGTCTATATATATCAGTGCCTCTATCCAGCGCCGCGCGCTTCATCGAACGCCCATATCAAGCCTCCCGATGCGGTATCATACACAAATTCCCACCACTATCATACAAACTCCCTCTCGCCCATGGCCATTACTCTCCCTCACCCTCACCAATAGACGACTTCTTGAGCTGGATCTCATTCTTCAGATTCCGAATAGTAGCATCCAAGCGCGCCTTGATAATCATGTTACTGGCAACCGCACGCTTCGCCATATTCTCCGCAAGCGTCCTCTCCATATCCGCGATATCCTCCCTGACACCCACGATAGTAGCCATCCTCTCCTTCTCCTCCTCATCCATCTCGCTACCTTCATCGTCGTCATCGTCGTCGTCCTCGAATGACTCACCGCCGCTGTCTTCTTGGTTGTCGTTTTCGAGGAGGATCTCGCCGGCTGCGGGTGTAGCTGCCATGGTTGACATGGGTGTTGCGGCTTCGGGTTCTTCCTCGTTCATGTTCATCTCTAGTGCGGCCTCGAGATCGGCTTCGAAGTCGATGCCAAATTGAGCGTCGACATCACCATCGGCGTCAGCATCAGCGTCAGGTTGAGTTGCGAAATTAGATTCCACGTGAGTGTTGCTGGATTGACCGTGATTCTGTGTAAAGTATCCGTCGTCCTCTTCGCCCTCGGCATCCTCCTTGTCGTCCATTTCCTCATCTTCTTCGTCCTCGGAATATTGCTGTGCTTGACCATACCTGGCCGGCGTACTTCCATCTCTGCTGTATGACTGACTTTGTTGTCGAGCATTGGGATCGAAGACGTGATACTTGGAAACCGTACACTTTCTGTCTGCTTCAAGTAATCTCTGGACCTCTCTCTCCGTCTTCTCAATCTCATCTCTGTGGATACGCTTTCTGAATCGACGCTTGCGGCAATTGTGCATAGGAGCAGTGAGACCATGAGGATATTGGTAGTTGGTTGGGTCGATGATGGATGGTAAAGGAATAGTCTTGGCTTCGTGTTCATTTTGCACTTTGGCGAAAACCCATAGCATCTGGCAAATATCTGCACTCTTCCACCACCCTCTCTTGTCCCAACTCTTCATTCCTTCGGTAATAGTTGGGAGGTCCACAAGCGTTGATGCATACCAATTTCCACGGACTTGAACAGCTCCACGTCGTCCATTTTCCTCGTAGAATTTCATGATAAATTCTGCGCCGCCATTACTCTTCGAAACACCAATCAATTTCTTATCGATGCAGTACCTGACATACTCGGCATCTTCTCCGGGAATCATTCGCAGGATGAACTGTTCCTCAATGTGCGGGTCATCTTCACGGTCACTAGCTTCCGAATCGTAACCGTCTCCTGGAGGTCGAGGTGGTTTCTTCCCCTTTGGCTTGATTCTGACGCTGCCAGTCGAGAAGGGAGTAGCGGGAGTCTTTGCAACTGGTGTCTTAGAGGTGAGAGAGAGCTTCACACCCTTCGGCCTTTCAAGTCCGCCGGTGTTCAGCTTCAATTTCTTGGAAGGTTGCACGACTTGTATAGTAGAACCATCTGCATCATCTTCCTCCTTTGGTCGCTTCTTGCTCTCGAGAAGCTTCGCACTAGGCTTGGGTGGTCGACCGGCCTTGCTCTTCTTTGGTTTGGCTGATTCAACAGCTGCTGCTGGAGTAGGTGGCACTGATCCTGCCTTCGTATTGAACTTGATCTTGAAGGCGCTCTTTGCGGGAGCAGGAGTCGGAGGTGCTGGAGCTGGAACGTCCGAGGGTGGTGTACTTTGTGATGGATGGCTCTGAGTGCTCTGCGACGGCCCACTGAAGCTCTGAGATGAGGATTCGAGACCTGGAGTTGGTTCCTTCTTGTTCTTGGTCACGAACTTCAACTTCATAAACGGATTGGTACTCATGCTGACGATGTTGTGCCGCGCAAAGCGACCGGTTGTGAGTTGGGTTGCGCTCTTCGTAGATGAGTAGGAAGAAGGTCGTGGGTGAGTGAATGAGCAGCTAATCGGGTCTCAAGAACCAGGTTCTGGTAAGAGATCGACTGAATACACAGAGCTGACGTCGTTCCAATTTTCTGGTATCGTCGCGGCGATTTGGGGAGGAGAGATCGAGGATGAGGGTTTCGTATGGTGTGGAGTTGTAGTACGGAGTTGACAGAACGCGGGGAGACGCGGCTGAAATAATTCGATACGGCGGGCGGCATGACTAAAGACGCAACCAAGTTTAAAAGTGAAGTTCAACTGTCGCAACAAGTCAACGATACACAGCTAGCTGCTATACCACCAGTGCAGTACCTCTACAGCTGCAACATCTCAGAATCGGTCATGAAGTGTTCTACATTCTCAATTCCTCTCCCCTGAGCCGCGCACTCAAATCGAATCCTCCGACAAAACAATGGCAACTCCTCACGCGCTCCACCACTCCCTGCTTCGGCCCTGCATCCTCCACATCCTCCGCGCAGCAGGTTACCACTCTACACGCCCCTCAGTACTCGATACGCTCACCGATCTGGCGGCGCGGTATATGTTCCTCCTTGCGCAAACTACCGCGAACCACGCCTCTCTCAACCACAATGCGCCGGAACTATCCTTGGAAATCGCAATTCAAGATGTCAGGATGGCAATGCAGGACTGCGGAGCTCTAGGACCCGAGAAAACATTCGAGGAGCAGGAATGGGAGGGAATTGAGGATACGAGAGGTGTTGACTCCTTCCTAGCGTGGGCAAGAGGACCGGACAATCGTGAGATCAGGAGAGTTGCGCTTGAGGGTGCGGAGGGAGCAAAGGATGATTACCTAGCCGGTTTGTTAAACCTTTACCGAGGATTCAAGGCGATTGTGCTGATATGCTACAGTACTTAAGCAGAAACATGCCGCTGCGGACGAAGATTCGAGGTATACTGGTACTTTACTGGGCAAACCAGCAGAGCTACGAGCAGTCAAAGTAGAGGGAGGGGACATCTCGAGCGTCAAAGAATGGGCCGAACGACTCCAGAACCCGGCTACGAGTACATCTATACAATCGTCTCGGCGGCAGTCGTCTGCTCTCAGCTCCCTAGACGACACGATGGAGGATATGGACTTCTCGACTTGACAGTATTTGCAAGGTTTCGCATTGCGCGGCGTTGGATGGCTGGACTGGGCTGGAACAAGATGGTATGTGTACAATATCTGGAAATACCCTCTACAAAACGAGATACACGGGTTGCTTTTGAGTCCCTCCTACTTCATGTGCTGTTTGGCACTTTTCCCTTCACTTCATGGTATGTGTTTTCTCCTCCCTCATACACTGCTCAAGCTCTCATTGGCAACTCTATTACCCGCTCCCCCATCCACGCTCTGTCCCTCCTTCCTCGCAGCCTTCACCTCCTCCCTCGCACCCTTCTGCTCCTCCTTCTGCCTGTCCAAATCACTCGTGAAACTGCCCTCCTCTCCCCACCCAGCATTCTTCTTATTGAACTGCGCATCCATGACCTCTCCTTCTCCGGTAGCGCGCATCTGCTCACCATCGAGATCTTCTTGCTGTGGACCGACCTTCGAGCCTGAGAGCACGGCATTGCTGTCGTCGGCGTTGTCTTGAGGGTGATCGCCGTGCCCGGCTGCGGTGGCGGATCCGACTGAGGTTGCTGGTGTGGCTGTTGATGAGGACTTGGTGTCTGAAGGACCGAAGGTTGTGCCTGCTCCGCGAGCGGAGTTGAGGCTGGATTGGTTTTGGGAGGCTGACATGGTGATGTTTTGAAGATTTGTATGGGTAGCTTGTTTGAAGTGTTTATGGCCAATTGATGTAGACTTGGTGTTGAAGCTCTACAATTTCTGGAGCTTGAATTTGCAGGTGCAGGTAGGTATTCTTTGAAAGTTTGTTTATTTCAAGTTAAAGTTAGGAAAGGGTTCTGGAACTTGGCAGTCGAACTGTCATTCTTAGCTGGAATTGTGTTTGCACTGGTGTTAGTCGATAATCCCCTACCAAAGGAGGTGACGTCGACGGCTCGAGGCTGGCTCGTCTGCTCGATGATGCGGATGCCCCACTTGCTCCTCTTCTCAGCCTTGTTGATCTTGCTCAGCTCATATCCGATCATCAGCACTCGCATACTTCATCTCTAGATGTAAACAACCCTTGCTAGTATAATTGCATGTGTTCTCTTGCCTTTATTTTTGAGCTCCTTCATCAGAGGCGTCTCGCTGTATTGTTGATTTGGATCCGACATTACCGTTGATGATTGACTTCTTCAATTGACGCTTTTCCCCTGCTTAGCTGAGTCTGAGCCGAGTTTAGCATCTGAATGCTATGGAATTTATACTTATGTACCAAGATTAAGATTCAGCGCATGCGGATGTATTCCCTTCTATTTTCGCGATACGAGAGATCCTTTGTTATGGCTGTGGCTGGATTCTCGCTACACCATAAGTGACTTGCATATCCAGGTAATTGAGGTACTATCAGCCAACAAAAGTGAGCAAGAACGGGCTTGTGCGACGCTGAACATCTATTTCTATCTTTATAGCTTTTCCACATTTGCGGTCCCCATATATCCAACATGTAAGGATGGGGATACTCAAGGTTTTGAGGGGCTAAGCGAGATACACCAAATGAACCAAAATACTTGTAATCTGGTGATATATTGCATCTTTGCTACCTGAGTTGTCATTTCACCATTCCATCTATTTGAAATTCATTCATCTAGTTAGCCCCGTACAAGTCCTCGACGGAAGGCTTTTTCGTCTCCGGCTCCACACCTTTCGACTGCTCTTCAGCTGTTTTCGCAACACATTCCCTCTGCGCTACTTCATTCTCTGCGGCTTCTGGTGTTTTTGGTTTTGATTCCTTCTGCTTCTCGGGCCCTGTCTCTCTAAACGGCTCAAATCCTTCTCCCTTCGTCAGAGCGTCAATTTTATTCTCTCCTCCTTTAAGCTGGAACGGGAGGGCCGGAGATCCGATCGTGATTGGTGAGACCAGTTTCCCTACTTCAATCGGCTCAGGAGCATGTGAACTTCTCGTTTCTCTTTGAGTGCTGTCTTTTGCTGGCACTTTGTCGTCACTCGTTACTATTCCTTCCTGCCTCGAAAGTTTGTTCGGATCAGGGCTGAGTGTCTCCGAATCTCCTTTTCCTGTCTTTCTAGCCTCTACACTCTCAGCATGACTGTGATCCTCAAGCTCAACCACAGGCGTCTCAATATCCTTCCTCAATACCTTCGGAATCGACTTTTCCGGCAAGACATCCCTCGGCATCTCTACCAATTCTTTCCAGACTCCATACTCTCCGACCGCTTTCCTCAGATACTCATGCGCGCTACTCGGATCCTTTAAATACTCGATAGCACATACATCGATGAAACCTTGTCTTGAGATCATGGGCATGTTGGCATTGAATCGCATCGAATTCCGGATCTTGCCTTCAACAGCTGATGGTGGCTCTTCGTCTGAGATATCAGAGAGGTCGCGAGAGCGGATGCTGAGAGTATGTGAAATGACGAGATCGCTGAAGTAGAGACTTAGTTCTAGATCGGCGACTTCTTTGCTGTGTTCGCCTTCTTCTCTGTCGAGAGCTTTCTTCCCTGTAAGTTCCTGTCAGCTTCATTTCTTGTCCTGCGAAACAACCTCTTGCGAACGTAATGACTAGTTGACTTTTACTTACAAACATTCGATTCCGCACATCCCTGCATCTCAAGGAACTTAGAATATGTCTCAGGGCTGAGGAATCCGGTATGCTCTGGATCCAAGTGAGAGAATATCGTGCTCATCAACGCTATGAAAATCGGTGTCGGCGTTGAGTCTTCTTCGAACAGCGCTTCCCATTTTTCTGGCTGGGGATATGAAGGTGTTACAGCGGCCTGACTGTCCACCCTCTCTACACCTCCCCTGACCGATTTTGGTGGTGATGGTGGAAGTGCTGCTTCATCAGAAGGCGAGGCCACTTCGCTCTTGTTTCCCATATCACCAAGTAACCCACTCCCTATCACGTCTTTTGGTTCTACTTCCATTTCCTCCGTCTTCTCTTTCTCATCGGCATTCACACTCCCCTTCCTCGATCTCTTCCCTTTCTTTTCCAAAGGCGCTTTCATAATGTTCCACAGTGCGCCCCAATTCGCCGCACCTAATTGCTCTCCTCCTTTACTCTTTGCCTTCGTACCACCAACTGTTTTCTCACTAGTGTTCTGTACCGCATCTTCATTGACAGTCGACTCCGGCCGCGGTGGTAAGGCAGGCGGCGGACGAGGCGCGAAGCCTGGAGGCAGAGGGACCACGACGCCGGACTGCTTGAATACCATAGTCGAGTGCGACTCAGTATGTGGCCTGGTGAAGGACTTGATGACGTAGCAGTTGGTGCAGAGATGGTAGTTGTGGCAACTATGGCAAGTTACGCGGGCGAACTCAGGAGGTATGGGAAAGGTGCAGCTGTTGCAGGTGTAGAGCTCTTTGGGTTCCGGACTTTCCGCCATCTTTGGAAATGTTCTGTAAAGCGAGACACCTCTGTATCTCAATAGGAAGTAATAAGATAGAACAAAAGATGGTAAGAGATCGGGTTGGGAAGAAATACAAAGATACTTCGACCACGTTTCCCACGCGTTACAGATACATGATGTAAGCTTTGTCTGGAAGCTTCATCCTGATTCACTGTTTGTGAGCTGTTCGGTACCCAAGCGGGGTATCAGATTTGTGTGTGGGAAAGACATGCATGAGATTTTGGTCGAAATAAGCATTTTTGACGTCGTGTTCGAAACGGAGATCGCAGAGATCTGAGCGGTCGGAACTGTTGAGCCCGATCGAGGGTTCGTTTCAGAATGAAGAATTAAGCGAGTCAACAAACCACCTAGCAACGAACCACGCGCAATGCAGCTCATCAATGATGGCGATTCAATTCACCTAGGTCACAGCATCACCACAAGACAACAATAGACAAACTTCATATTTGTCATCACCCAACGCCTTTTCAGTTCACGCCCACAATGCCTTCGCTAATTACTCGTCCGTCGACGCAGCAGCTCCCTCGACCTCCTTTCCTGCAGGACAGGACAACTTCCCACTCTTAGTTCCGTCCGCAGTAGCGATTCATATCACGCAATAGCCGTGCTGGCTTGATCTTTGTGGCGATTGTCGTTTTGACTTCCTTTGAGAATTCAGAAACCCCACAGAAGCTGCGGGTGTATTTGACACTAGCGAGCATCGAGATCTGGGAATTCGAGACAAAACCTCGTGCAGTATTCGTGGTGAGAAGCGACGCAAGATCAATCAAATTAACAGCTTTTGAATGAACTCTCTAGTTGGAGGATCAAAAACTTCTGAATGGAACAGCATCCTGACTCTGCCGCTATATTTTGACCCAAAACGCAATTTTGGGATTCTGCGGTTTTAGCGCGAAGGAGGGAGCATTCTGATGACGACGAGGTGGGAAACAAAGATCTTTGGATACTTATTAACATTATCGATCGCTCTTCTAAAATCTGATTTGATACATGATAGACATCCGAAAATTCAAACAAACGTAGAAACAGTTGACAGGTTACTCCTCGAGTAAGAATGCTCCTTAGCCCATGGCTTAGGACTCCTGCCCCTACTAATACTTCTCGGACGATTTGCCCACAGTGGAAGATTCTCATTCGAGCCATTTGGACTCAACCCCCCAGGTGTTCCGAAACCTTGAGGCGACGTCGGGCTCTTTGGTGGGTTTGCATATGGCGAATTACCCCATACAGATTCACGGATGGAGTTGTTATCATCGTCGTTGGCACTGGAGAAGGACGTTCTGCCAGACGATGGCCGGGTCCGGGACCACATGGCTGTTGGGGCGATGAGCGTTGTTGATGGTGAGAAGACTTCGTGGTGTCCCGAGCTAAATTCTTCCACGTCTTCGCCCTTCTTTTGCACCGATGTACACTTCCCAATCCACAGCATCTGTTCGTGCTCACGAAGATAACGTTCTCCACTGAACGCTTTCTGTACAATATTTCGGGCCATCAGGCCAAGCTTTCTTCTCTGCGTTTTCTTCTCGTACATGCGTGCTGTGATGATAGCCACGTCTTCTGGGCCAGGCTTAAATGGCAAGACTGGAGCTTTCTCGCCGGGCTTATCGTCTGCGTATTTGGCCCACTCCCCAATCATAGCCAGGATGTTGATCTGAGCTCGGGCGAGCGATTGTGCGTCGTTAGGAGCGACGACTTCGCTGAATCGTGATCCGTCGTCTTTATCCGTAAGGACTCGAAGTGAGGCTCCCACGTCGGTACAGACAACAGGAACTCCTGTGAGCGCTGCCTCTCCCAATGCTAGAGGGAGACCTTCCGAGACGGAAGAATTGAGAAAGAGCCACTTTACACCATGTCAGCAGGGTTTCATAGTGGAGTAAGGGAATGGCATACCGAAGTTGCGAGAACAGTCTTGGGGTCTGCTGTTCCCATGAGCGTGAGATTACCACCAAGTGACTTCGACGCCAGAATTTCTTGACACTCTGCCGAGTACACGGGATCCTTATCCAAGGCACCATAGATGTGCAGTTGATAATCCTTAAAGCCCCACTCATTGACAATCACATTAGCGGCTAAGATCGCTGTCTTGATATCCTTTGCGAACCAGACGTGAGAAAGCATAGTGACTGTTGGCTTCTCAGTAGAGATGTCTGCCACGGGCGAGAATTTCTATGACTACGTTAGCACAGCATCATCAATGAGCTTGGATTGACTGACCTTCATATCTGGGATACCGTTGACGACGGGATCGATCTTGCGAGCAAATTTCTTGCGATGTTCCAGGTTCCCATAGTGGGATCCCACCTCGATTTCCCACCCGATGTTGAAGAAATCAGCACAAGGGAGGACTTGGTCAGCATGGTGCAGTGCCAGGACAGCAGTGACTCTCATCAATCCAAGAAGAGAATTGCGCACGAACGGCTGCAGCACACACAATGCAGATGACAAGTATAGATTCGTCTCACGCCAACTGATCGCGTGATCCCAAATTTGCAGAGTGCAGTTCCGCTTCATCTTACACACGACACCATAAGATGCCGAGACACTGTGATGAGATGCTTGAAAGACAGCGGGGATCTCTTCTGGGACTGGAATGGAGAAGATGAATAGATCTGGAAGTGTTAGCTTTGTCACATTTGCGCTACCAGGTCACTTACATCTGAACCAGAGATCCATGGCCGCATCGAGATGACCTAAAGTAGGTAGTTCGGTCTCAAACCATTCGGAAGGAGGCTTCGTATTTGGCAGCGTCTCGGACAGCCACAGATTTCTCCATGCATTCTTGACTGCATCACTTGTCCATACGGAAGCCCAATGGCGGGGTCCTTCGAAGTATGTGTTGAGATCCACAAGAGCTCGCGTGGCTTGGTGAACATCGCTTGCAGAGAGTGTCTTCGCGCGAGCAGCTTTGACAAGTGCGGTCAAAGCTGGAATGAATGTCTTTTGGATGTCTTCGAATTTTGCGTTTCGGGCGACAGGATTGACTTCGCTGTCTAGCTTGTTGTGGAACACACCGTGCACTGGATGCAGGAAATCGAGACCCCACAATGGGACTACCTTCAGCGACTGCACGTTCTCCTCGATCTGATGTTTTGGCAGACCAAAATCATTTGCAGATTCAACAACCATGTGCCACTTGATAGACTTCAAATTATTGACCATATCACGACGACAGGCAGAAACTCCACCACCTTCGTTAGGCCATGTCCCCGTATCAACAGCCATGACGTGCAGGTTCTCGTTCGTATCTGGCTGCAGAGTCTGACTTCTGGTAAACATCAATGCATCTCCTCCTTGGCCGAAACCATGTAGGTCTCCGAGCTTGATAGCCAACGGAGTCCAGGAACTGATGTCGTTCGAAAGCTCAGAACTGGCCATGATCGCATCGGTATGCATGATCAAGTACCCTTCAGCGCCGGTGAGCGCACCACGGTCTCGTTTCATCCAGTACGGTTTGAGTAGAGGCTCTTCGCGGAGAAGTCGTTCGTCGAGGAATCGGGTGAGGACACCATCGAAATATTTGTCGTTCTTCCAAGCCCTCCAGAGCTGGGATCTAGCTCGAGAGGTTGAGATGGGGGACCGCTTGACGTTTAGTCGCAATTGTCGGGAGAAGAAATTTGTCTTCAATGAGGGGAAATCGAGAAGTGGATTGTCCATCCTGAAGTTGCAGTTGGTCGGCTTCTTCAGAACGCCTAGCCAATCCTCAAGAATCAAGTCGGGAGTATCGCATCGTTGTCCGTTCAGCACAGTGGTGATCGTCGGATGATGCTGATGATCGTAGAACCAGGTACTCTCATAGACATCCTCGCCACGGACGAATGTAGCTTCTGTCACGCGAGAATTGGGGATCCATCTCTCCATCTTGCCTGGATGACGAGCTGGAGGCGCGCACCAATTGATATTGCAAGTGACATGGGGGAAGACAAACTCGGCTCTGAGCAGCTCGTCGTCGAATTGGGCATTCTTCCTGTAATGGTACTTGAATCGCACAAGGCTCTCGGTATCTTTGAAAACATAGCTTCCGGATTCGATGAAACCCTTCTTGTTGAAGTGCACTGTCTGGAACTCGTCTTCTCCTGTGATGCACGTACGGGAAAGTGGAATGCGTGGGTTGCGGTTCTTTCTCAAAACACCTCCTGTGATCTTGTTCGCATACTCATACTGGTACTCGTTCTTCAGCCCGTCTTTCCCGTAGATCTCTCGAGAAAGCAGGAGCATGTCTGCCGAGAAATGGCTAACTCCCTGGAGATCCATGGATCCCTCAGGTTCCTTGTCGAGAAGCTTGGCATACTTGCAAAGCTTGAAATCTTTCTGTGGGCGAATGTGAAAGAATGACGTGGAGGTTTCATCGAGACTTTGGATGATGATTCGGTTCTTCTTCAAAGAGTACACTGTCCCTTTTGTGCCGTCCCAAGTCTTCTGAGCCTTATCACGGTTGTGAAACTACACAGGCTGATTAGTGACTGATTCGAGAGGATGGATTCCGATGTCTTACCAAGAACCATGGCAGAAGTAGATTCTGGGCTTTCTTCGCGATGATCCATATTGTTGATAGCAGGAAGGTGGCCACATTAGAGAAGATCTGTGATCTCACTGCAAGTGTGAATCTCAACTCTCTGTGAAACTCTGGATCTGCCACCAGAGAGACGATGAAGAACTTGAGCCATATTCCTGTGCCGTGATAGATGCTAAGCAATGGGCCCGTGATGTACTTTTTGTACGACGTAGGCTCGGAATCGAATTGGAAGTCATCGCTATTCGGTGACTGCATGTTCCTCCGTGACAACCCCGCCAACTTCTCGAGCGACTCCTCTGCTTTCAGAGACTTGAAGAACCTAAGCTTGTTCATCGCTAACAAGACACCAAAGTCGCATTGAGCGACGAATGTGTGGAGATCTATCCTCGACTCTTTCAGAAGGGCGCGTTTAAGCCATTGAGAATTAGCGGAGGTCAGATCGTATCTCTCGCCTAAGCATCGGCGGAACAGAATGCTTCTGATTTCGCCTGGGAGTTTATCCCACATGAGATCGCAGTCAAGCCCAAAGCAGGATTGCTGGATCAACTCCTTCTTTGCGTTTGAAATAGCTAGAGCGCGATTCTCCGGAGATTCATCTGCGGCGGTCTCTCTCCTGACGCTCTCCGAGACCTTATACTTCTCGTGCCCGCTGACTTGCCGGCAAGCTGGAAGCGATTCCACAAGTACACTACTATCATGCGTCATGCCCATAAGGAATTCAGCGCCTGCGTGGAGCATGATCTCAGCTATGAACTGATAGTTGTTATTTGCAAATGGTCGACGCGCGGAGCTTCCCTCCTCAGGTAGGTTGACCAGGATGTGAAGACTTCCATCAGTGCCGAAGCAGCTAATCGCTCTGATGTTGGCCTTGGAGGGGAGATAATGCTGCATCGATACCAGCTGGAGCTTGATCGTCCCATCATTCCACTTCTTGCTGATCTCTCCAACCAAACTGTACGAGTCCGGAAATGCTTTTGCAGCTGGTTGTGAGAGATGCTGTTGACTACAAGACATCAAAATGGCTCGAACCTCAATCCCCAGAAGACTATTCGCCTCCGTACTGGTCGTGAGTCCGAGCGTAGTCGCTGATATGTTGTTGAAAAAGTTAGCGAGCTCGCTCTGGCTCCAGTGCTGGTCTTCCCCTAGCCCAGAGTAAGCATGGAACAATCCCTGATTTCCTGGATCTCTGTTGGCTGGCTTTCGTGGCATTCCGATCTTAGCAGTCCGAATAGAAAGGATCGCAGCTATCCATGTCGCAGTGCCAAGCGGCACAATTGTGAAGTATACATTGTGCTCATCGATTGCTTTAAGGCCGATCCCGAGGGGAAGACCGACTCCGATAGCCAATAGTAGCGGCTTGATAGTTCTGGGGCCAGAGAATACTTTGTTGTACTATGATCTATTAGCATGAACCCAAAACGTTCCAACTCGTCAAGTTCTTACCTGGTAGACTAGCAAGCCAGAGTATGAGGCAACAAATGACAGAAAGACAAACAGTCCCTCTTTGGTGCCATCTAGTACGAACACAATGGCAGTAGTGAGGGCCAATGACCAGACATGGACAGAAAGAAACTTGCCAAAAGTCGAAAAATATAGCTTCTGCCTAGTCTTCGCATTTTTGACAACCGCATCTCGAATGTAATCAGCAGAACGAATCGGCTCCGGGTTTTGCGCATCGATCAGCCCATTCAATGCATAAGCCTTGTAGTCCAATATCACAGATCCCATCAGATAATATGCCAGCCCGAGGCCTGTGGCTTTGCGGACCGAGTCTGAAGCGACTGGTCCGAGACCGAGGAGATTGCCGCCAGTGAGAAGTTCTACCCAACGATCCAAGAGTGCGATGATGAAGTACAGAACACCACAGACAACCTCATCTCCAGCTTGGCGCCACAAGACAAAGCCATTATGTAAACGGATTCCTCTTTGGGCTTCGATCAGACTCGCAAGACCAACCTTGACTTGAACATTCCATGTGGAGCTGTATGGAATCGGCTGCTTTGACCCTTGAAGGCGACAATACCACTCTAGAAGGAAGATCGTGGCATCCCAACCCTTGGCAAGTTGAAGGACAAGAGAATCCGACGTTGCAGGTATCCAGAACTTTCTCGATCGTTCTTTCTTGACGTCTTGGAGCAGAGCAGCTCTGGCCAAAACCAATGCGGCCGGATCAGTCATTCCACTGAAGACATCCTTATTGCCTTGCCCTTTGGCTTTGATATACCATTCTTTCAATTTCTTGTCGTCGATTGCGTTGATTTTGTGGTACCAGGTCACCCATTGCGATCCAACACTTCTAGCACCTACAACCAAAACTCCAACAAAAATGTAAAGTGCGATTAGGTAGATGATAGTGTCGTGGCCAGGGACGAAGATGGTGAGAATAGGGCCAACGGCAAGGATGGGGACTGCACTCAAGATTATGGTTCTACCATTCTGGAAAGCTGACCCAAGATATTGATAACTTGACAGCACGGCCAGAAGCGATAGGTAAGATGTCAGGACGACAAAATATAGGAGAAAGACAATGCCATCCTGGAAGCTGGCATAGACAGCAGAGACTATGACGAAACCAACCAGTCCGGCAGTAAATGTAATCACCAGGCCTCCTACAAGACGCGTGAGGACGTACATATTCGCTGCTGGGAAAGCGACCGAATTCAGGTAATAACTGCCTCCAATGGCAATCCAGGTACCGATCGCGCTGGAAAGGGGGAGAGAAATCATGAGAGCGATGGTGGCGCTTTTCTTCTCAGGGTCGGACATGAATGAGCTGAGGTAAAGACCGTGCCCCGTTGTGGTCAACAGCATGATATCGATGAAGGCTGGAACCGAGTCAGTATAACTCCTACAGATTGAGATTGGGCCAGCTTACCAGGAATCGCAAAAACGCTCAGGAATGTGAGCCGTTGGTATGCTGGCATTTCAGCTGTTTTGACACTGTCATCAATATCAATCTGGGCAACAGCATACGAGGAGGCGTATCCAGTGGCATATTCGATCTGAAGAGGTGGCTGATTGTGTGGCTTGCTGTAATGTTCTCGATGACGATCTGAAAGTAGCTTTCCAAAGGCGCTGGGTGTGAGATCAAAGTAATCCTCACATCTGGATCCCAACGCAAACAACTCCGAGAAGGCTCCAGCTTGATCCGAGTATTCGTTGAAAAGCGGGTTTCGATCTGACACTTCGAGGTAGATCTCATTGTAAGCAGCCTTCCTCGCAGCACAGAATATGGCTAGTGCAACGATATCCGAGTAGGCATCAAAGCCATCGGTTGTAATCACAGACTCAAGGACATCTGTGATCTTTTCCAGGTCATCGTGCCGCCTCGAGCATAGAATATCAACAAAGTTCGATGCTACGTCTCTGAACACTTTTAGAGCAACCTCGATGTCGAAATGCTGGTACCCATGCTTCTCGTACCAAAGTCCCCGGGATTCAATAATCATCTGCTCTGGAATCTTGCCACTTAGGTATCCAGCGGTGTCTAGTTCTCGTAGCTGTCCAAATGATGGGCCATCCAGAATCTGCTCTTCCAGCAGAGCCCGCACCTGACTCACTAGCATGTCCCCATTCTCTGGATCTGAAACCTTCAAGTGTTGGAAAAAGAAAATTATATCAGATGGAGTGAGAAGCTTGATATCCTGGAGAAATCGTTTCGGTAGAGCTCTTTGAGGTCGACCGGCGGCGAACTCAGCTGCTGATATCTCGGTCGCAAAGCATGCATGGCGGGAACATCCTCTGTTGGACAAGTATGCATGGAGAATCGTGTTCTCAAGATCAGATGCATATCTGGAAACATAAATTGTGAGAGTGCCTGTCTCAACATCGACATCCGACACAGCCCAGAACTGCACTCCACCTGGTGTACGGAACCCAGAATCCAATCCGATGTAGACTTCAATTGGATCCAAAATCTCTTCGGAGTCAGAAGCTGCCCATAGTCCCTGGGCAAGCTCATTGATAGATTGCAGGGCAGTAGAGTCGATGTGCTTCGAGTTGTGGGCAAATCCATCGTGATGCAGCTTCCGGAAGAAGGTTCCAATGGTACGAAGCTTCGATGGAGGGATCTGGTCCAGTTTACCCATGCGAAGTAAATGACGCTGTGTCTGGACAATTTGATTGTAGTCGTCCTGGGATGCGTGAAGTCCAATCGGAAAGCATCCGAGCAGGTTGTAGGATTCCCCTGTCGGAGAAAATGACAGCGGGCTACCCCGAATCTTGGGCATCTTCTGAAACCAGCTTCCATTCTTTTCATCCCGAGCATTGAGGTCGACAATGGTCAGATCTAAACTGGCATCTGTCTTGTGGAATTTCTGAGGCTTGTCTGACAGATCTACAACTGGTGTTAGATATTTCAAGCTTGGGACAATTTTCTCAAGCTGTGAGGTTGATGCACCAGCTGTTGGATTTGGAATAAGTTGATGAGTCGAGCGCCAATGATTGTGTATCTTCATCACTCGTTGGTCCTTCAGCCACTGGAAAGCTGCCAGTGGTTCTGGAACTCCTTCGCTTGCGGGATCGAACAGAGCTCCCTTTGAGTTGATGAATACCATAGCGCTGTAGTACCTGCACCAAATATAACATCTCTTGATCACCGAATGCGACAGCGCTTTCTCATCGTCCACTGTCTCCCACACCATCACCCGAAAGTCCCGCAGGCACGTCTGTGTCACAAATGCCTTAACCGTCGACTTCATTACTGCCATCTGAAAATAGTCTCGAACATGACCACTTGTAAGAATGGTGCCGTTTCTTACAACCACACCCGCGAAATTGGCCATGTCTGGACTCTCCGTCCCAAGAAAATTGGGCGGTGCAATCTCGAGATACACATCCAGGCCACTGCTGCGCACATACTGGACGAAAGCATCAAATACTGGCATCGGCAACCAATCCTCCCATCCTGCAAGCAAAATTCCGGAAAAGACCGAAGATTGAGTATTGGAATTCCGAAACCGCTTTTCTATAACATCCCGAACCTTCTCTACAGCCACAATGATGTCCTGATCATCTTGCCGTTGCTTGGGCGTATGTAGCTCCCGGAGGTGGAGTCTTCCGATTCTTGTGTGTTGACTGGATGGGCGGACATTCGCAATCGCTTCGTGAACTCCCACTTGCAATGGATCTAGAATCAAGATATCCCACCTTGACAAAAGTCCGGCTTCGGCTTGTGTTGGAAAACTTTCGAATGCTCCAAGGTATACACCAAAGGACGCTGCCGGTAGTTGAGGTTTTTCGCTGATGCTCGGAGGGGCACCATTCTCGTGGAATTCTAGAAATGCTTTTAACCGCGGGGGTATGGACTTTGATTTTCGTTCTCTCTGCAGCACAAGTCAGAAACCTTCCAAAGAATACAAACTCAAGGCAATGGATTACCTTTGACCAATCTTTAATGATATTAAATAGAACCAACAAAAAAGATATTGACCCCGCTAAGGCTGAAGAAGCTGCAATGCCAATGAATGCCCACTGCCACCAATGTTCCAACGGCTTGCCAATACCCAATTCTCCGATAGGTAAGAGGCTCACCATGATTGAGGCGTGAGAGAAAAAGAAAAGAATAAATACAAACGTAACGACCGCTCAGAACAAACAAACACAAGAACGAATGATAGGAAACAGCTGGACATCCATAAATTGACGCTTTGTACAAGGTTGAGAATGATGTTGTGCATCGAAAGAAAGAAAGTTGACTGACATCAACCGTCGGTCCAGGATCCTCCGCCAGTGGTGGGGTCTGATCCCAACTTCGAAAATGCCATGGCTCCTTCTCCCGCCTCATGACCCATTGTTCCTCAAACTACGGAACTAGGGCCAGCGGTCCCATCCCCGAAAAGAGTTGTCTTTGTTGATCCACAGTCCACTCGGTCAGGGTCTTCCCTGGTGCCACGGACCATACACATGGGATGCGGAGCGATGCTCATTGTATTTAGGCGCAGCCAATGAGCGCGGCTAGATATTTTAGGATACTAAACGCTTAGATCTTGGACCTGGCCTAAATTTCAAACGGACTTGTCTCCAAAGTTGTGGCTGAGCGTCTAAGGAGTTGAATAAAATGACCTCGTCCATCCACCTCGATACTCTATGTGAAGCTGGGTACGAGGCCAGCAGAGCGACCCATGAAAATGCCAGTTGTCACTCTCTGCAGTTATTGAAGCCAGTCAAGCACGACACTTGGCTCATCGTGCATCAGGCCATCGCCATTGTCAATGCCATTGGTGAAAAGGAGAAGCGGCAGCATGGTCGTCGTGACTCGTGAAGAAAAGGTTGTGCGTTGCAGTAGACTCCGGCTCGGCAGCGGCAGAGAGACCTGAAGAAAAGGCTCGCTAAAGTGAACGCGCTAAGCCGCTTCTGACCACCGCAGCCCCTTTTCAGATCATTTCCCTATTCGGTTAAGAGGCACACGGTTGGGACGGGAGCTCAGAAGAGGTCGACTTCTTTGTCATCGTTCCAACTCACACGATATAGCAAATATGGAATCATACTTCTATCTGTTTCTCGTGTCTTTCGGATGCATTGCTGCAATGTTGTTCTTGATCCACAACAAAACATCTAGAAGGCTAGCTGCATGATTGTCTAGTCTTAAGCGAGAGCCTACTGGACCAAGTTTAGCCAAACAATACTCTGTATTAGACGATCGAATAAGGGATGACCAATGAACGAGCGCTCGTATTATTGGCCCACTCCAAGCATTCAAATTGTTTCCGACGTCCTCTGCAGATGTTTCAAGGGTAATGGGTGCTGCCCAAGTCCCATGCATGCAGAGAGACCCTTCCACGGGACCGAAGAAGGCAGGGTTTTTTGTCGAATTGTTGTCAAAAAAGTTCCAGGATCCCTGATGATCAGACGAGAAGTGACGGGAGGGACATGTCCCCTGCCAATTATCCTAGTCAAACACGACTCTCCACAACAATTCAGCTACGCCATGATGAATAGATCGATCCGCCTACCCACTTTCTGGGCTTTTGGAACTATTGCATTTCTGCCTTCATCTCGAAAACCGAAATCTTTCTTCATGATATAGACAGCTTCAGGCGTCCTTACATTCGTTCTTCAACTTCCTCCTCAGGAGTCAACAGTCATTCGTTATGCTGTTTCACGTTCTTTCCGCTTCGGCGCTACTTCTATCTAATACTGTTTTTGCTTTCAGCGTCCAGAGCACTGTTTTGGTCATTGCCAAAGATGCGACCACTTCCTATTCAGCAACCTCTGGTTTGACCGCGTACGGAATTCCATACCAACTCCTGACGGTCCCATCGACCGGCGCTGCCCTCCCCGAACTCAGCACCGCGAGCGGTGATGGAAACTTTGGAGGAATCGTTGTCTTGAGCGAGGTGTCTTACGAATATGACGGAGGCATTTATTCCAGCGCGCTCACCACCGACCAATGGACTGCGCTTTTTGACTATCAAACTTCTTTTGGAGTCCGTATGACCCGGATCGATGTCTACCCAGAGGCGCAATTCGGTAGGTCGAGTGAAGGATTTAGGAATGGATATTTGGCTAATCTGTTCAGGAACCACCCCGGCTTCCACTACCAGCCCAGGCTGCTGTGAAACTGGTGTTGAGCAACTCATCTCCATCAGCAATTCTACCAGCTTTTCTCAAGCTGGGATGAAGACGTATGCTATTCCATGAGTCCTAAACCCAACCTCGAGGCATTTGCTGACCTCGAAACTAGCGGCGCCACAATGTCTACCCAAGGACTCTACCATTACCCAGCAACCATTACCAACAGCAGCATTGCCACTACAATCGCCGAGTTTGGCCCATCGGGAATCTTCACCGAAGATACAACTGCTGCCGTTATCAACAACGTTGGCGGACGGGAGCAAATGGTTTGGTTCATTAGTTGGGCTTCGGATTGGTCCCCAACTTCGACCTATCTCGACCATGCCTGGATCACCTGGATGACCCGAGGTCTATGTAAGTGATGTAAAGGTAGAACCGTGAACATTCAGCTGACAGCCTCGCAGATTCTGGTTTCCGCAGAGTTTACTTCAGTACTCAAGGTAAGGACCCAATGCCCCTCATGTGGCGAACTATAAATCGCTACATCGACCGATATATCCCTGCATAAGTCCTTCGAGCACACGAACTCTCTTTGATGACCGTTGTGAGATGGCCATTTGTTTTGCTGCTAGAAACATACTCGCATGGTTTAAATTCAAATAAGCAAACTTCCCTTCAAGCACTAATGCGCCGCGCCAAACACAAACTTTACTATACATCACGAAAGCATGTGATGATCATGTACTAACTTCAATCCCATAGTTGACGACATGTTCCTGGCCACATCTCTCTACAGCCCCGCTGATGTTGATTTCCGTATCACACCCGCTGATCTCGACGGTCACGTTGCGTGGTCCGCGGCTCTCAACGCCAAATTACCTGCCGGAAGTGTCTACTTCACCGAGGTCGGGCACAACGGCAATGGCAATATCGAGGTGGGTCACATCCACAACCCTTATTTTGTTTAAGTTTCGGCTAACAGGGCAGGCCGCGATTACCAACGATACCGCTGGCATCTGCAGTCCCGACTCTGCGATTGAGTACGACGAGCAAATTGATACCGCGTTGGAGTTCCAAAAGCCTTTAGGCACTGGTACCGACATTTGGCCATCGACACCAACCGCTTATGCGTGGAGTTTGGCTTGCACCAAGCTTGATGATCTCAGCCTCTGGTGGACCATCCCTTCGAACCGTGATACTTTCGCTCATGTCACCCACACTTTCACTCATGAAGGTCTCAACAATGCAACATACGCAGACACCAGCAGAGAAGTAATGACTCCGAGTTCATATCACTTCATCAAGAGACTAATAGTCCTTTACAGATCTCATTCAACCAGGCATGGATGGCCCAGGTCGGTATCGACCAAGCTGAGCGCTTCTCAGGAACTGGTCTCATCCCACCGTGAGTACCTGTATATCGCCTATTCTGTAATAGAGAAGCTAACAAAAGCTACAGTGCGATCACTGGTATGCACAACGGTGATGCTCTCCAGGCATTCGTAGACAACGGCATCGTCAACGGTGTTGGTGACAATACTCGACCAGTCCTCATGAACTCTGAGCACGAACATTGGCCATTGATCTCCACTGTTGAGAGTAACGGATATGCTGGATTCCAGATCACTCCGCGTTGGGCTACCACTATCTACTACAACTGCGATTTGCCAGCATGCACTGTTGCCGAGTGGATCGCAACCTCTGCCGGTGCTGGAGATATCCAAGACCTTTTGGTCAACGCCGTTGAGGTCAACACCAAGCATCTCCTCTCCCTTCACCACGACCCGTATGTAATTCTCCAAGACTTCTAGCGTATGATACTGACAATGTTTGCTAGATACATGTTCCATCAAGCCAACATGAGATGGGCTGATGTTGCAGAGGTCGCTGTCAACGGTGTCATGGGCAAGTACTCCCTGCTAATGATGTGGGTTGAGGTTGTCACCCAAGAGATGATGCGTCTCGTCGAGTGGCCAATGATCTCTTTGAAGCACGACGACATCGCCGCTTCATTCGCTTCGCGTATGGCCCTTGACAACTGCTCGCCAAACGTCGCCTTGGTGTACGGATCATCCAACACCACCAAGACCATCACCGGAGTTACTGTCACCACAACCAACAACGTTTGCGGTGTTGAGGTCCCAGTCACCCTCCCTGGCCCTGTCATTGCTACTCAATCGAGAGTCGGCAGATCCGAGCAGGTTGGCTCTGACCCCTTGACAATCTGGTTGACCATGTCTGGATCCCCAGTCAGTCTCCGCCTCGCTACGCCAATTACTCTTTGAGTATCCCTGGAAGTCTAGCGCTAGAAAACACATGAATTATATATAGAAAACAATCATAATACACCACACAGGATTGTTTGTCTACACATGCACCAAATCATGCCGTGACACGACTTCAGTGATTCCTCTCAACTCATCGTCTTTACTCTATGCCGTCTTGTTTACGAAAAGGGGTAAATGCTCGGTACCGAAGTTATGCAACATTTGCTCGTCTAGCGAGCGTCAGCGGCTTTACAGAATTACTGACTCGGTATCACGCCACGAAAACAGCCTATCGATTTTCTAGTTGTAGGCCAGAGCCCCTGTAAGTAGCGCTGTAGCATGCCGCTTTGACAGGTTCACCTCCCCAGAGCGCCACATGTTGTTGTCGCCCCATCCAGGCCTGTCCATGCTAAAGAATAATCGGCCCCGCTGCATGTCTTCTGCAGCCAGGGCGTCAAAGTCAGAGTTTTCCACCAGGAACAGGGGCGGGACAGGGACGGGACAGGGCATAAGCGGCATAAGTCTCCGAGGCCGTTGTTGCTCTGTTGGTTCTCCCTTTCCCCGAGGCCCGACGACAGGGCAGGGGCGCCATGCACATGTACCCCACAGATCCTGTTTTAGAAGCGCCCCCAAGTCGATATGACGAGTCTTAATATCTGTTTGGGGACGAGCAATTTGTTAGAATTTGCTAATGGCCTGATTGGGAGGAGTTAAGTGTCAACTGTGCGGCGGCGCAGCGGGGATAGGATTGTTTCGAGTCTTTCGACGGTTCTTTCACAGGGATGGGACGGTGCCAGCACTCGAAACGGGTATGCCATGCATTTATCGGACTGGTTTGCTCCCAGTTTTCGCGGGTTTACAAAGCAATTGTACAAATGCCAAGGAGCTACCCCTGAAAAGTGGCTTGCACTTTGACCCTCGTCGTGAGCCGCTAGCGAACGCGATTCAACATCACGAGAAACAGGAGATTTTGAGTGAGAGCCTGGATGCTCCCAAGAAACAAGTTAGGAAGTCTGCTCCCGCGTGTTGGCTTGGAAGTCGAAAGCGAAATGTCCGATGGGACGCCGTGGTGCAAGGTGACTTTGCACGGGCTCTGGCTGGCATGGCTCGCAAAGATCGTGAAAGCCAAACCTTCCTCAGCATGGATTATGGGGATGGCGCCGGCCGGCTAGGACGATGAAGAAAGTGGACGGCTCTGTTCAAATCGTCCCAAAATCTCGAGGCTGCATAGATATGGAGACAAGTCAGACAGCATCATCTGGCTTTATCCTTGTGCAGCACGCCATATCTTTTGCAAGGCTTGACAATCAACCACCCTCGCGATGTTCGCCGCATTTTGCTACTCCATGCGGTGGTGAAAGTCCGAATTCCGTACCAAAGACCCAAGACCAACTTGCTGGGGCCTGGATAAATGATCCACTACATGGTGTTGCCGCCTCTCCGGAAGCCTCTGCAAAGGTCCCTCGACCCCTGAGGTGGGTTCTCTTCCTTGAGCCAGATCCAGTTCATCCGCAAGATGGGGCTCTATGCCAACTGCTTTACCGAGTAGCGAAAGCAGCTCTCGACAAGCTTTGTATTTCGAAATGAACGATGAGGTCGTTTCCGAGAGGAGTATAAGGTGTGCCTAGGACCTTCAAAGCCAGGGTTTCTGCACTTGAAACGACTTGTTGGACTTTGCTACACTCGCTCGAAGTTGGTCTGGACGGAAGCTTTTACCAAGGCGCTTGAATACGAGAAACAAAGCTTCCCCCGAACATCGAGTCCTTTGTTTCAAACACCTGAGAAACAGTCAATATACTCGGCAGATATAAACTACAGCTCAACACCATACAGGATGCCATCTTTTACTTCCGATCTTGCGCTTGAGACGTTTTCAACACCCCGCAAAGAAAGCCACACCAGAAATATACTTACTATGTCACACCCACATCTCGAGGTTTCTTCGCCATCTTCACCCGCCTCTCCTCTTTCGCCGCTATCTCTCGCTAGCTCTGTCGATACAGCAATCACAAACGACACTATCGATGAGACCACTCTCCCACTCGATGCCTCAGATCCAGAATCATATGTTCTGGTCGTAGGAGGTCTTGGCTACATCGGAAGCCACACAGTCCTCGAGCTTTTGAAAGCAGATTACAATGTGATCATTCTGGACGACTTAAGTAATGCATATCTCACCGTCTTGCATCGCATTCAGAAGCTAGCGAACGAGTACTTCGCTACCCAGAAACGATCAATGCCAGCTCTCAAGTTCCACGAGACAGATTACCGGAGTCCAGTCGTCAAGTCCATCCTCTCCCAGTATGCTTTGCCATCATCTTGGGGCTTAGATCAGGAGACACCAAAATCGAGAATTGCGGGTGTCATCCACTTCGCAGCCTTCAAGTCAGTTGAAGAATCCATTCGGCAACCACTCAGATATTACTCCAACAATATCAGTGGACTCATCGAGTTTACATCCACCCTCGAGGACTTCGGTATCAAAACTTTCGTCTTCTCATCCTCAGCTACCGTCTACGGATCAGCAGCAAATAACGGCATTCCACTAAAAGAAGAACACTGCAGCCACCAACCCATCACAACAATTGACTCAAATGGAAAGACATCAACGACACCACCAGGAGTCTCTGGTCTCACATCACCCTACGGCCGCACGAAATGGATGGCCGAAGCCATTCTCTCAGACATAGCTACCGCCGACCCCTCATGGTCAATAGCAGCACTCCGCTATTTCAACCCAGTCGGCTGCCACGAGAGCGGTCTTCTCGGCGACGACCCTCGTCAGAAACCCACAAACCTTATCCCAGTGATCGCCAACGTCATGAGAGGCAAGTCTCCTGCTCTCAAGATCTTTGGCACAGATTGGGATACGACGGATGGTACAGCGGTGCGGGACTTCATCCACGTTGTTGATCTGGCGCGGGGACATATCTCTGCGCTTGCTGCGGCGATTGGAGGGAAGATCCAGGGCTCGTTCCGGACGTTCAATTTGGGGAGTGGACAGGGCCATTCGGTGGTCGAGGTGCTGGGTAGCTTGGAGAAGGTGTCTGAGATGAAGATTCCGGCTGAGAGGGTGGGTAGGAGAGATGGTGATGTTGGGTCTTGTGTTGCTGAGGTTTCCAGAGCGAAAGAGGAACTCGGTTGGAGTACTGTGAAGAGCTTGGATGATTCCGCAAGGGATGTCTGGAATTTCATGACGGTGGAACAGAAGGGGGTGGAGGTAATACCCGAGTTGAAGGTGGCGGCCTAGATAATGGAGGTTATGGAAAATAATTGTACATAGAAAATAATGATAATAATAATGATGTGTTCAGAGTATAAGTAGTTCTGAGATTATGTAGTTGAAGTGACTCCAGGATGATGGAATTGCGAAAGATTTAGCGGGTTCTCCTTGAGGGCATCATCATCGCTTGGACATGATCAATCACCCAGCGACTGTCATCAGTAGAATTTTCCGCCTTAAATTTGGAGAGATTCTTGATTGGATTGTTTGGGCATAATGAGACGACATAGGCAGTTTTGACAACATTGTACATCTGCTGCTCTTAAAACAGCGAAAATCCACAGACCCTAAATGTTCTCGATCACGATCCACAACAGCTTCCTCGCTCTCTTCTCTTCCTTATCCTTCTTCATCTTGATATTCCCATGCGCATCCTTAGACTTTGTCTGCACAGCACCCCTGTCACCCTCACTCTCACTGCTACTCGTACTACTGTCATCATCACTATCCTCACTTTCACTCTCGCCCTCCACTACCCTCCGTGGTACTTTCCCCTTCCTCGCCCTCTTCGCCTCTTTTCTCTCCCTCTTCCTCTCCCTTTTCTCCGCTTTATAGACAGCCTTGTCTCTCTTCTTCATAACCTTCTCATAATTTTTCTTATCTTTCGAAGCCACCTGTTTCGCACTAACCTTCGCTAACATAGTGCTCTGCTCCGTCGGGGGTGGCACGTCAAGTTCAAGGTGTGCACTATACGGCGCCACAGCCTTCAATGCTCGCTCAGCAGTACTTATGTAAAAGGTCTCATCATTCAGCAGTGCGAGTTGCGGCAATGTGCCTGGAACCTTGAGGATTCCCCTCGTGGCCAGACTCGACGCGTTACTGACTTTCAAACCTCGTGGCCCGAAGGAATTCTTATTAAGTTCGCGAAGATAGAGTTCTGTTCTCCCTTTGGAGACAGCAGCTGCTCCGAGCTTCGCGGTGATCGAGACGGCGAGACCATCGACGTTGAATCAGGCGTGGGGGACGAGGCTGATGATGCCGCCTGCTAGGTCGACGATTTGGAGGGGCGGGCTTTTGGTGGCTACGACGTTGAGGTTGTCGATGAAGGAGAGGAAGGGACACTGTGTGATGCCTTTGGATTGGAGTTCGGGTGCCCAGGCGCGGAAGAAGGCTTGAGCGCGGCCTTTGCGGACTTGAGGGAGGACGATGGGTTTGCTGAGAGGGGCGGGTTGGGAG
>JAFJYH010000407.1:0-35169 GCA_017365405.1 Cadophora malorum | reverse complement strand
CCCTCCCCCCTTTCCCTCCAGACTCCCCCCTGCGAGTCGGTATTCCGACTTGTCCAGGGAAGGCACGCTTTCCCTGGAGCTGCCACCAGAGTTACGTTGTCGCACGTGACACAGCTGGGACGCTGAAGGTCCCTGGGGCAACAGCCTGTGGCGCCTGGTTGACACCCTGGAGCGAAGACGCAATCCTGGTGGCAGCCTCGGATACAAGCGAACTTACATGTAGTTCAACGTGATATTAGGAGTAGCTCTGCCCAATAGAAGCCGGCGAAAACACGTGAAAGGTGGGACGCTGAGGGGATCATAGTGGTAAAAAGGGCAAAATTTGGCCGTGAGAGCCATCCACAGCCTCGCGGCAGCGTTACGCCCTCTCTCTAGTCGTACCTCCTTGCTTTCGGAATTCACTGTCCTTCGTCCTGGTCTGCTGCGCTGCCTACCTCATCCTTCTCATCATCATCATTAACTAACCTACACACAATTTTCTCCCTTTATCAAGCCTGGACGTCTGAGATGGTCGACGGTATTCGGACCCTTAAGGACATGACGTACACGTCATTGGCAAACACCGTCAACACTATACGCCTGATTCGGCTGAGTCCGCAATCCTACTATCTTTCCAGCGGAACTCCGAGCGATATCCTTCAATGCGAGCTCATCCACGCAGTTCGCGGTCGCTGCCCCTCGTATACAGCCGTGTCATATGCATGGGGTAAAACCCCAACGACATCTCTACTCATTATCGGGCGACAACGATATGAAGTCAGTATCAACGTCGAGCAAGTCCTACGGCAGCTCCAGCACAAGGAAAATGATACATATGTCTGGGTAGATCAGATTTGCATCAACCAGCAAGACGATGCCGAAAAGAGCGATCAAGTGCAGCAGATGAGATTCATCTATAGCGAAGCAGAGATGGTGATTGCTTGGTTAGGTCCTACCGCGAATGGCAGCGACATGCTTCTAAAGCATATCGAAAGAATGGGGGAAGCTATTTGGGCGGATAGTGAAGAAAGCGTCATTGCTGCCCACAGGAATCAGGAGGGACTAGAACTCATTGGTCGTGCATTTCGTTATTTCTGTGAACGAGATTACTGGCAGAGAATGTGGATCATACAAGAGTTCACTGTGGGCAGACAGCTCTGTGTTGCTTGTGGCGAGGTGATGTTGAAGGACTGGAACCTCCAAGCGTTGCTTGTATTTATTGATAGGCTGAGTCTGAACAGCCCTCCAGTCACGTCACCACATCGGGAGACCGAGCAATTTCGACACGCCATAGTCCATGCGTACGACACGCCAGCTAGAAGCTTTATGGAAGGGGTCACTACTAGGAGATTCAGGTACTGGAATCCGCAAACCCAAGCCGAGGATTCTCTATTTCGTCTTCTAGTTACGACGCTAGTCCTAGAACAGGATTACAACCAGACGTTAACAACAGACCCCCGAGACAGAATATTCTCCGTCTTGACCCTCGCTAAGGACGCTAAAGAGTTTGTTAAGTTCCCGGATTATTCATTGACATGCGAGGAAGTTTATCGCGAAGCAGCACTTGTCATTTTGAACCAAGGTCAAATTGACATACTATCATATTGCCAGTTCCCTCGTCAGGCATCCAATCTTCCCACCTGGGCTCCAGATTGGCGTGACCAGATACGAGTGCCGTGTTGTGGGACTCCGTGGTCAAACACATTTCATGCATCTCCAGACAGTTTATCTCGACAAAACATATCTGTTCTGGACCAATATACGATTGCATTGCATGGTGTGTTCGTTGACTCAATCGAGGAGTATTCTGATAAGTGGGATCCACATTGGCTTAAACCCTTGGACTCCACAGCCGCCCTCAATTACCTCAAGGACGTTCGAGAATTGTGTTTCAAGTCAGATGAAATTTCCACCTCCGACGAGGACAGTGTAGCGGCACAGGTAGCCATCGCGGCTGATAATTCAGAGGGCGACGAAAGGGATCGAAGCTACTATGCGAATATTTGGCGTGCCGTGGTAGAGCGCTTGGAGCGCTGCATCAGTTCGGAAGCGCAGGGCATGCCAATCCAGGAATTACAGAGAGAAAACGTGAGTATAGGTTTGAGTGTCACAGACCATGAAGTAGAAGACCAGCTGAGCTCTCGCTGGTACACAGCAGAGTTACAGCGACTTCATTCTCGACGTCCATTCTTGTCAAAGGCTGGCCGGGTAGGCTTGGCTCCACAAAATAGCCAAAGGTGTGATCAAATCTGTATTTTCGCGGGTGGAAAAGTACCTTATATTATTCGGCCTATGATTGATGGGTCTACTTCATTTCGGCTAGTCGGCGAGGCTTACATACATGGCATTATGTATGGTGAATATTTTCAAAACAATCTCGAGGCAGCGATGGAGTCAATCACGTTGCGGTAGTAGTTTTTCGCCTAGAATATATTATTACCATATGAGTAGAAAGATGTTGCATAAAATTAGTTGATTGAATTTCAGCAACTATAGATCTGAATGTGGGGTCATGTATCACCGATATTGCTACCTCTTATCCGTCTTGCTGTAAACACTATTACCTGTGTAGTGGGAAGTTACACCTAGGCCACTGTGCATTCATCCGATTTAAGGTCGCAGCCTCTGACTTGTCCTCCCGGAATTACCCAAAGAGCGTCGAAATTCTGATTTTCGCAGATCTGAGAGATGACCACATCGCTTCAATCTCGCCCTAGGAACTTGGTTCTTGACTTGGCTTGTTGTTCTTCGGGCGGTTGTATGACCGAATGTGAACTTGACAGTTGAACATCTATTTTCATCATGTTCGCTCAAGATTCCAGGATGATTATTGTGTTGCCCTTGGAGACTTGTTTCAGCGTGACCCTCCCCATCGAATGATCCGCGTACTCTAAGAGCAAGTAGTTTCAAGGCCGCAATAGCCTCGTGTGCCTCGACAGATGGGCTCTCAGTCGGAGATGTTCGGGCGAGGTTCGAAAGCCTCCTGAGACAAGCGATAATTTTCGGCCACCATTGGCTTTCTAGCATGGCTTTGCGTTGTCTCGATCCGTTCCCATCTCTTGTGACTCCAACATCATATATCTCCCTCAGAAGGCTGAGCAGCTCGTACAGCTGCCGCCTGGAATATTTGACACTTCCACGGAATAGCTGTTCTATGATACCACTCATGTTGCTTGAAAGCTCAAAGTTATGACACAGAACTTGCATATACTCGTCATTCTCATTCGAATAGTAGTCCTGATACCGAAAACCGATAGTTGTAATAATGGACTCCTTGAAGGCACCTCCGAATCTATCATAATATGTTTTCGTAGATATGTCAACATGGGATGGCTGTAATGTCCCTACTTGATTGACCTCTTCGGGGCTCTTTGAGCTGGTCGCCCTTTATGACAGACCGGTTAGGGCTTCTCAATCACGGCATTTGGGGGGTTGAAGGCACATACAGAGATAAAGATGAGGTATGGGGCCTCAGTGCGTTGATATTGGTCTGCAGAATGCCCTGCATTTCCTCCACCCTCGCCTGCTTTAATTCCATTTTTGGCCTAACAGGTGACTTTGACTCTACTTGTTGTGACCGTAATGAGGCTTCTATCGTGATCAAATCAGATGCACAAGCCTGAGCTGCTGCCACTAGATCTACTGGTAGTGGAACCATAGGATTCCATGGCTGTCTTTCAAGGTCGTGGAGAATATTAGAGAGAGTCGCGATAGACGATATGAGAGCCCCGACTTTGGAATTGATCTCTTCCTCACTTCCCACGGTTGTCTGGACGAGGTGGAGATGGTAGGTGAACTGGAACGAGAAGGATATGAGGCCAATAGTTGTGCCAGCATTCGAAATGACCTCCATTGCGCTGTGAGATGCTTTAGTATGTGACAAGTAACCAAACAATAGTGAGACGTTGACTGTTCGAACATAAACGACCTTTCTGTAGCGGATAGTCCTCGTATAATGCGTGCTTCCGTAAAAGCAGGAGCATTGTCCCTACTCTAAGAAAACCCAAGTGCGGCAGCTTATGGGGGAAGCTCAAGGCGGCTAGGCAGCTGTCAAGCGATGTTCATTGCGTAGCCATCAGCTTGACCCTTGTACTTGTGGTTTCAGGCTTCGCTCCAAACAGTAAAGCGCTTTCTTATCCTTGTCTTGGTGTGGCTGTGTTGGAAATCGACGTGGTGGGGGAAGCAGGCTGTGCAAGCAATGCATTCTTCAGCCCTACATTACAGCAGCTTGATTCATTCCTTCAACCCAATGATTACGAGTGCTTAATAAAGCGGTATTTCTAGTAGGCGATGAAATTGCGTTTTGTAAGTGAGGCTTCGCCAGTCGTTCGGCGCGGCTCTTTCGAACAAGGATCCAGCGCTGGCACCAAAAGCATTCCTGACCTACTTTTCCAAAATGTAGGCAGCGACAGTCGTGGCCGAATAGCCTAAACAGGTCCCTGCCCACTCGCTATGGCTCACCTCCTTGTACTCACTGCTCAGCATAGCTCACCCACGGCTCAGACTATAGCAACAACGCCTCAGGTCCATAACAGGAAATGGAAAATGCTCATGTGGAGGTTCGACACCGAGTACCGGTGCACAGGAAATTATATCAGTTTCTCCACAACTGGACCACGACCCGAGCTGGATTATTACCTGATTGAGATTGATTCGAGCGAATTGGCTAGGTTCTCCCCGAATTCTCAAAGCTCGGTTCTCCTATTTATATGCCAGCACAAAGTAGACGGCCGAGAAACACGGACGTTCATGTTCTGACCAGATCTGGACTTCCTGTGAAAGGACAATTATCAGGAAGGCCATATTTTTTGATGCTGCCTCAAAGTGTTGTTGCCCAAGAGGTATGGACTTTCACCTACTATACCGAGCCTGGGGTTGGGGATTGCGGAGCATGGGTTGTCGATGTTCAAAACGAAGAGTTTCTTGGCCATATTAAGGGGGTGGGGGTTAGCTTCGATCGCGGCGTGGCGTATTTTGGTCCTGCTTCTACTATCTTCACTGATCTTCAGGTGCGATCTGGGGGTTATTGGAGCATTTCCGAGGCGGTTGGTAGCATGACGGACTTCCAGGCTCCTATTTCACAGACTCCTTTCTGTTGCAGCTTTCAAGGATGCTCCTCGATGTTCGCCCGGGCTACATATCTCATGCGGCCACGAATCATATGTCCATGGCAAGGATCGACCAATGTATCTTTGTCCAGTCCACGGATGTCCCAAACGTCATGGCTGCCTATAATCGTAGGGATAAACTGTGGGAACATCTCCGGAAGAAACATGGTAACCTTGGATGGACCAAGTCAATGTGTTGTAGTTAGAACAAAGATACCAGGACATCACCACTAACACACCTATTACAAAAACATCTTCTTTTATGTTTAAACACAATTGATGTGCCCATGGTGCAATTCATCGTGTCCCAAGAGCGTCTGTGTGACGTTAGTCCGAGCACTTTGACGCGAGCATCCCATCAGAATTTTCCTTGATGGCACACGATGACATCCAATGGAGGCTAGGTAGACACGCTAATGATTATCAACATATTGCCAGAACAAATTGAAGCATCTAGGTCTAGAACTATCCCAACGCAGCCGGATGCTAAAATTCAATATCCTACGACTACTTCGTGGCTTGTCAGTTCTCGTCACACAACCTACTCATGCCCATTCTAATTCAATTGCCACTTCCAACACCAAACCCCGAGTCATATCACAAGTCGCAGCCCAAGTCAGTCACGAAATCTCCTAAAGGTTCACAGACGAATTACTCAATTGCTCTATCTAATCCTACATTTTGAGATGCCCTCTCGCAGGCCATGCGATGCATGCTATAATATTCCTCCAATCCCCACCCGCCATGCCAAAAGAACCGCCAACGCCCAGCGCCAGGGCGTGTATGTATGTGTGTATGCCTAAGAAAGGCAAGAAAGGTAGAAACAGGAGAAACGCAGCAAAAGCAGAAGACAGAGTCAAAAAGCGCATTGCGATGCGATGCGAAGTCAAAATCCAACACTGGCCTAAGCCATAGACGTAGCAGCAGCCCTCAATGAAGTCAAATCCACCTCAAGAATATTGTTCAGTTCCAGTCGGTCTAAGCCGCCGGCTCATCAACATGCACACCCCCCAGCACCCCAAACTGTCCCCCAATCCCACCATACACAATCTTCTTCCCTCTAACCGCCGAATTATCCACCCAAGTCGCCTCAACCACATCCTCGGCCGTCCCCTGCCCAGTCTGATAATTACTGCTGAATCCCCATGTATAAGCCTTCCCGTCCTTATCAACAGCCAAGCAGGTATCAGGTCCGGTAGCGACGTAGACACCCTCGATATCTGGCACGACGTTAGGTCTGATCAGGTATCGTGGCTTGCCGTGCTCGTCGAGAAAGAGATGTTCTTTGTTCAGATCCTCGATCTCGACACCGGCTTGGTCACCGTCAATGCGGCCCCAGACGAGGACTTGACCAGTAACGGTGCAAGCGAGAGTGTGGTGGGCGCCGCCTGCAATCTGCTTGATGTCGTAGTCGGCGAGGGTTTTGACGACGGTGGGTGTGGCGATGGCGTTCTCGACCGTCTCTTCGTCCTTGGGTATGCCGGTTTGGCCGAATGAGTTCAAGCCCCATGAGTAGACGGCTCCTTTGGCGTCGACGGCGAAACTGTGGTAGTCACCGCAGCCGATGTGAACGATCTTCTTGCGTTGCAGGCCGAACTCGCGGGGGATGAGAGCGCCGACGGCAGTTCGTGAAACGACGCGACGAGCGAGTTGACTCTGCTCACCAGCGCCCCATGTGAAGACCTTGCCCTTGGTGTTGAGAGCTAGGACGTGGTTTGTGCCAACGGCAATGTTTGTGATGTCTTTGAGTTCAGGGATGAGAATTGGAGTGGCCTGGGTGTGGACGCCGCTGCGGAAACCAATGATGCCGTCGTTTCCCTGGAATTGTTAGCAGCTGAACAAGAACACAGTAGAAGATACTTACTCTGAATGTACCCCAACCATAAACCAAACCAGTGTTGGTGAGAGCGAATGTAGTAGAATCGCCAGCATGGACAGAAGCAAAGACAGTTCCTTCAGGAAAGTGAGAAGGATCGACTTGTCTTGGTTCAGCCTCAGATGGATTCAAACCGGAATCATCATCATCAGAATCAGAATCCGAGTCGTCGTCCCCGTTTCCGCCCTCTGGCAGATCGACCATCTTTCCTTCGTTAGGTGTGGCACGACCAAGAGCACCTTGATCATTGACACCCCAAGTCAAGATTTTGTTATCGTGTGTGAGAGCAACACTGTGCATTCCACCAACAGCGATGCAGACGACCCCGACATCCTTTGCGGAGAGGAGAGGGTTGAGACGAGGGCGAGTAACATCAATAACCTTCTTGCCATCTGCACCTTTTCTTGCGCCGAGTCCAAGTTCACCTGAACCACCTTCTCCAAAGACGAAGACATCGAGAACTTGTGTTGGGACTTTGTTGATGACAGGGAGAGCTTTGGCAGGCTTGGGAGGCTTTGGAGCGGCAGCCTTCTTTGGCTTGGGAGGGGCTGCGGCCTTGGGAGCGGGTTTCTAGATAGAATCAGCAATTGTTTGCCAGACGTAGATTCCGAACTTACAGCGTCTTCATCATCGGTTTGTTCTGCCTTCTCAGCTGCAACCTTCTTTGGAGCAGCCTTGGGTTTTGGTGCGGCCTTCTGTAGATCGATCAGTAAAAAGTCGCCGACGCGCCAAAGTGAACTTACAGTGACCTTGGGAGCAGCTTTGGTGACCTTTGCCTTCTTCGCGGCAGGTTCTGGTTCACTCTCCTCAGCTTCAGATTGTCTGTTTGTGACTGCAGCCTTCTCGGGAGCAGCGGCTTTGGTTGTCTTCTTTGCAGGAGCCTTGGCCTTCGAAGCTGTACTCTTCACGGACGAGACCTTCGATGGAGCTTTAGCAGCTGGAGCTTTCACCATTTTGGTCTTCGGAGCTGGAGTTTTCTTCTCGACAGGCTTCTTTGCAGCTTTAGATTCGACGGGAGTGGCTTTGGACTTCTTGGTTGCGGGTGCAGGTGCGTCGTCCTCGATCTCGGAAGCTTTTCTCTTTGTTGCCTTGACCGTGGTCGTTGTTTTGCTGACTGTAGTCGAAACACCAGAGGCTGTTTTCTTGCTTGGAGCTGGAGCAGCTTTTGGCGCAGCTTTCGTCTTGGGAGCTGGCTTTGCAGCAGTGGCGGTGGCCTTCTTTGGAGGCATTGTGATTGTTCTCGCGCGTGGCGGATGGATGGAATGGGTTGATTGAAGCCTGAAAACAGCTAATCAAATGGACGAGTTTTTGTACTGACAAGATGTTGATGGGCAATCCAATATATGGAATTGAACAGATCGATGCACAAGGCAGATCGAAGTTGTCGAGTATTTTTGGTGTTGTGTGGAGATGTTGATGGAGAAAAGGAAGAAGAGGAAGAGGAAGAGGAAGAAGAGATCTGACCCAGAGGAATAATTTGTGTCGCGATCGAATCGCGCGTCAAGTCACATCCCTGTCGCCTTGCATCCTTGTCCACAATAGCAACAGGGGCTGGAGCAAACACTAACCGAGTCCGGATCGCCGCCGTGCACGTGCTCAGCACCAGGTGAAGGGGAAGAGCCGCAAGTTCGGGGAATTGTGGGTTTTGATTGGAGGAGGGGAAAGTTGGGCTGGTGAACCCCTGGCTAGACAGAAAATGGCTGGTTGAAGAGACGAGATGACTTCAATACATTATTGTCCAACGTCAACATTCATATTGACGGGTGAATAATCCGACGTCGAATATCGAAAGCAGTAAAAAATCACCTCGACGAGTGCCTCGTCAGGACCAATAATTGCTATTTTCAAAACTTGCAGAGTTGGGACATTTGCGGCCTCGCAGGCTCTCAGAGATAAAAGCGCACTATTGTTGACAGGCGAAGCCCCCGGGACAACAGAGCAAACCCCGCTGTCACCGCGCAAGATATTCCCACCTAGGAGAAATTCAAGCCTTAACAGCGTGACTTGTCTTGCTCCTCATGCATATCAGCCTACGCAACTTTGCTCAACATTCACAACAATGGAGTTCACAACAATGGAGTCAGAGATTGTTGTTCAGGGCCTTGACCCCGAATGTTGTTATTTCTCGCTTACTATGCTTCACCTCAATAGTTGAAACCCGCCACCTAGCAATATCCATTGTTGCGGACCTTTTATCGGCGGGGACACGGCTAAGGCAATTTAAATTTGTTTCCCCGATGGAAGGACATCAATCTACAAATTTTTACAAAAGCACGCTTATTGAATAACTGTTTTGTACAATTCCAATCTCGTGCTCTTCAGCACATGAACCATAGTACATTGTTCGTGTACCGACCTTTTATCTAAATTCCATTATCGCACACTCGGAGTTTTCTCACACCTCTAGTGAAAGACCACCACACATCTATTTCTCTCAATCACCCCTCCTCCTCCACTCCTGCTCCCCAACCCTCTCCCCTTCCATTGGCCCCTTCCTCAAATCCTCCCTCGTATCCCCCTCCAAACTCCACCTCTCCAACTCCCCCTTCCCATGCAACCCACTAACCCACATCGGCCACTCCATCAACCTCCTCCCCTTCTCATCCGCAACATCCAATGCATTCCAAATCCCAGGAATCCAACTACTCATCCGAATCCCATAGAACGAAACTGTATACTGTCTCCTCTCACGACAAGAGATCGGACGCATCACCAGATGCAAAGCCGTCAAATAGGCGAGAAGGAGCTGGTTCGTGCGGATGGAGGGGTCGAGGAGGGATGTTAGCGAGGGCGAGGGTAAAGAGGCGAGGAAAGTGTCGAGGGCGATATACGCATCATAGCCTATTTTCATCAGCTGCACAATCCAACAGATGCACAGGTAAAAATCAACTCACAAGCTACAGCCCCCACCCCCAACATCCCAAAAGCACTCCTCAAAACCTCATACAAACCCCTCTGATACGCCTCCCCACACAAGTTCTCTAGCGCGCCCAAAGCACCCAACGCACCCTCCACAAACCCCGCACTAAACCCCGGCGCTCCCCTCAACCTCTCTTTCATACCCACCCTCCTCGTCACCTCATCATCGCACGCTAGTAGACTCCTGACTTTCTGAGACTGTACCCAGCGCGTCGTGCTGTGGACGCTGCGAGTTAAAATAATACTAGCAGGTAACCCGTCATCCATGCTGAGGTAAGTTGCGAACAAAGTTAGCACGAGACTCACCCGTGTATATGAATATGATAGATATCGAAACTCAGGGGGATCATGCCAGATGAGAACCATTACTTACTACCAGCTCTGCATAAGCAGCGCATAACACGTTGCGATCGCGGCGTCGCCGTCCGCGGTGCTGCTTAGAGGTGAAGAGAGAGCAGCGTTGAGACCGGATATTGCGCGGAGGCGGTGGGATTGGGCGGTGGGGAGGAGATGCGAGGGTGTTAGGCGTTCCAGGTGGGAGGCGGAGAGGGCCATCATGGCGTGCATGAGGTATTCGCACTAGCGATCGAGTAAGAAATCAGATCAGCTCAGTATTTCTGACTTTCGGTGATTGGGTCAATAAGGAATGAGGAATGGGATAAGTATCTTCTCCATTTTACATGAATTCCAAAACAAGGAAGAAGAAGGACAGAGGTAATCAGATTTTTATATGGATGGGATGGATTGGGAGGGAGCGGAAAGGGAAAGATATAAACACACCTGATGTCCAATAGGAACCACATACTCCAACCACACATTATCCGCCCTAACCGGCAGATGCGGCCACGCAGCCACCAGGAAATGATGAAATAACCTCACATCCGTCAAGCTAAACACGTTCGCTACCTGCAATGCTGAAAAGGGCTGCAGTAGAGGCGCGCTCCTTGTTACGATGGAGGCTGAGTCCGGGAGGTAGCGGCAACGGAGGGAGAGACGCGTGCAGTTTAGACAGCATGGGCGGGTTTCTTGACACTGTGAAGGAGAGAGTGAGCTTGAGCTTGTGTTTCTTTATTTTGGTGAGGTGTTCAGGCTAAGCGATGAGGAACGGGGGAAGATGGATTGAAGGAAGTATGGATATATAAATAGCAAGGGATGAGATGAGATGAGGGAGCGGAGACAGGTGTCAAGGATTCGTAAGAATGGCGGCAAGACAACACAAGAACATCTGGAACGCTGCAGGACGCACCTTTATTTTCCGTCGCTTACACTCATAGCATCCTCTCCTCGATTTCTTATGTCCTTTCCTGGGTTGTCTATCTCGCTGCGCACATGCGGGTCTCAAATCCATAGATGGATATCCACACCCAGTATCATCAAGCGAAAACAGCTCAAGTGCATCTGGATACGCCATCGTGGTCCAATGGCAGGCAATCGTCGATAACACGTTCTGTTCTGTTCCTCGAGTCTCGTGATTTAAGCACTGGAGTGGCAACGTGATTTGGCGAAGCAGGTAATGCGAAGAGAATAGCCGATTTGAGTCGACGGACTTGCTCGCAGGGCGTTTGTCCCGAGTGGTGAGAGTAGGGCCGAGATGACTCGACTGATCGAAGTGATCTTGTTTGCAGACGTGGAAACTCAGCTTGAAGATCTGGAGATGAAGTCTGGGGTAGGTAGGTGTGCCGGAGCCGTATTTCTCCACTTCCTCCACTTCGTGACTAACGAACTTGGTCTGCTTATCCGATCCCCGTGGCAAATCCTCTCTTGTTGATCAAAAACTTCTCTCGTCTTTGTAACCAACCACTGTACTCGATATGTAGAAATAAAACCGATGAATTGTCGCAATGAACGTCGCATCCAAGAAGAAGATAATTCAAGATGGCGGGGTATTTCCTTTCCTGCTGGCTTCAATCTTTGTCAAATCCCCGCCCCCGCCAAGCTCGCGTCCAACCCGACCAATCTAATCACCCAATTGGCCATATCCCCCCCCTTTACTGTAGGTCAAGCGAGCCTTCGGCTTACTTTCCCATCTTCGCCAAAACATCTTCGCCAAAGTTTTACCAACCTTCCCAGAGCTTACTCATCCGCGAATGTTTCCCCTCTCACTACTTGACCTCCAAAGTCATCTCACTCAAATGGGGAAATAGGTCTCTGATCTCGAGGTTATTTCTCCGCTCCCCAGACTTAGAGAAATGGTTTTTAGCGTGTGACTCAAGCAATGCCGAGTGCAGTTCTTAAAATGGTGATGCTCGGGTAGAACGCGCTCGGTATCGACCCGATTTAGGATGTGCTGGTATCGTGGGTGTCATTTTGCATGTTTGCTGGTGAGAAAGGGTGTCATTGTGCTTGCGGGATACCTTCTTCTGGTGCGATGTGCAGTGGTTCTTCCAAACGAAGTGTCAAGTTAGAGGGAAAGTGCTTAGAAATCGCGCGATTTTCTGATCTTGGTTATGTGATTTCTAGTCTGTTGCCTGCGTTTTGGCGGTATTACTTGGTGGGTGTCCTGAAGGCTGAGGCTATTGGACGTGTGAAGAAATACTGGTGGACAGAGGTATATATGTCATGGAACTGCTCTTCACGAGGCTTTTGAACTCTGAAATGCAGACTGTCTTCTTCAGATCAACAGCACAATCTGTGATATCTTCTTCCGCTCGAAACCTTCAAATTCAGTCGCACAATATAGCATTCCTCTTCAATCATCTCCGTCACAGCATATACCACTTGACAACATCAAAATGTGTATCAGAACACCCCCATACAATCCACGTTTCTCCCTCCTCAACCAACCAAGACCCAAACCATGCTCTCCTCCTTGCGACATCCCGTCATCCATCCCTACCCCGGAAAAGAAGCCACACACATCGAAATTCGACAAAGCGATGCGTGTATACACCTCGCATTTCTCCGAGAAATCAATGAAGAAAGCTTTGAAAGAAGCTACCTCGCAAGGTACCTTTCCTCTCTCTCAACAACCTCGCAACCCCTCTCACCCCCTAGCAGACTAAAGCTCAACCACTCATAGAAGAAATTCCCAACTCTCCAACAACCATCAAAACTCTCATCGCAAACGGCGGCCCGTCAGTACCACTCGTCAAGGAACTGCAAAGGCTACCGCTAGAGTACAAACCCAGTCATCTAGAGATCACCGCCTCAATCCACAGCGAGCTCGGCAACAGCATCCATAACTCGTCATCTGTAGCGAGGAGATCAGTCGATTTATATGGACTGAGAGTGTGGAAGGGGTTGTGTGTTGTGCATGAGTTGTTGAGAGGGTTGGGCAAGTCGGGACGGGAAGAGAAGAGGATTGAGGAGGGTGTGAAGGAGGAGCTGTTGTGGTGGTTCGAGGTGCTGGGTCATGATTTGGGAGTGAATGGTGAGGAGAGAGGTGAGTTTATCTCTTCACATCTGCTTCACGCCTCTATGCCTGCGAAAGTCGAGCAATTTGTAGAGGGGAAGAAAGACCATTGCTGACGTGGAAGGGTCAGGCTATGGAACTCTTCTCAAATTCTACATCACATACCTGAGATGCCTCCTCGCTTCAATGTCTCCCGCTCGACCTCTAGTTTCGCTTAAATTAACATCGCAATCAAGCCCAGCACACAGCCTCCTTCAAGCCCACCAAGTCCTCTACCTCTCATCCCACACTCTCCGCGAAACTCTTCTCAGATCCATCACATCCCCTCCTTCATCAACATCCGGCGCCAAGCTTGATGCTTTACGCCTAGTCATCCTTGATGCATGGGAGTTTCCTGTTGTGCATCAGAAGTTGGTGGAGTTGATGAGAAAAGAGGGCGTATGTGAGTCGCTTGTTTCCGAGAGAGAGTGCGTCTTTGAGAAGAGGAGAGAAGAGGTTGTTGGTATCGTGAAGAGGTGTGAAGAGATGGGATTAAACCTAGATTTGAACTTGTCTATAGAGAAAGAGCAAGGGAGTAATGGGCATGTTGTGGAGGAATTAGAAAGCGGGATCGAGAAGCTACGGCTTCGAGTTGAGTCGTGACTTTGAAAAGGTCTTGGCTTTGTGGTTCTCTTCTCGTCAAGACTTGTCGCCATGACCACCGTGGTTTCTATCGTCTGTATTTTCGGGTGGAGTCATATGGACGTTCTCTAAATCTGCGGTTCTTCCAGGCCGACTTCTTATTTATACGGGAATCCGGAAGCTTGGAATTAGAGGAAATTGAAACAAAAAGAAGGATTTCCCTAGAAATGGTGCATATTTGTATACTTGAAAAAGCATAGACTCATATATTCTCCACAGTGACATGAGCGATGATAGGCTTCTCAATGGGATACACAAAGCGAGTACAACCCCGTTTAACACATGATAGGTCTTTTAAATCCTATCACATGTACTCTTTTCGTGGTGTGAATATTGTAACATCCTGAATAAGCAAAGCGATAGCGCAGGGTGAAAGGCAAATCAGAAGAATAATAGTGGAATCAATTCATACAAGTTGCCATTGAAGATGCGAATGACAGAAGCGGAAGTCGAGCAGCAACTTGCACACTCAGCATGCCTTCTCTCCACGACCCGGAAGGGGACAATCAAGAACTGCAGGCTGGAGGTTTCGCAACTTCTCACCATCAAAAATTAGACAACGAGTCCAAAGATATTTTTTATTTAAAGAAAAGTAAAAAAAAAAAGGAAACAAAACCGCACAGTGGCACGAATCAGAAGCACGCATGACAAGTAAAAGAAACATTGAACAGAATTATGGCACTCGAACAGTTGAAGAAATCTAGGGAAACACTCCCGGCCCAGAGGAAGGAAAACAAACACCCACTACAAGCTCGGCGCGCTAACCCACTAGCGCCACTCCAAACCTCACTGCAAGCGACTTCACGAACGACGACCTCAGTCATAGAAGCTCACAACCAACAACCTCACCTCACCTACACAAACCTCTACACGTCTCGGTGCAGCACACCGACTCTCTCAATCAAAATGCCACCTCTCCAACCCACCCGCGCCCTCCGCGCCGCTCGCAGCATCAACCTCACCTCCTCAATCACCACCTCCACCCTCACCACCCGCACAGCAGCAGCAGCACCAAGCACCATCCGCAGCTTCAGCAGTACACCCGCTCCCCGAGCGGCAGACCACGCACACGAAGACCACTACGACCCGCCTACCGGATGGCTGTTTGGCGTTAAGCCGGGCGAGAAGGCGGAGAAGGAGGGGTGGGAGGCGATTTGGGTGTATGGGTTCTTTGGGAGTTTGGCGGCGGGTGTTGTGGCGTATGCGTTTAAGCCGGATACTTCGTGAGTGATTATTTTTTCTTTCTCTTTCCTGGGAATACTGAGATTGAGGGGAGGAGGATGGGCTTGGGATGAGGGGATGTATGAGTCCATGGACGGATGGGATGGGTGGACGGCTGGACGGCTGGGAGATGAATTAAGGGGAGGGGAATGAATTCCTGGTACATGGGGAAGAGAGCTGTGATGGAAGATTCGGATTCAAACGTTGGAAGAAAGCCTCGAAGCGGATACAATCGATGGATCGAAGGGGAAAGTCAATGGTCGGCCATCCGTTATCAGCGGAAACGAAGCTACACGCCTTCAAGCTTCTTGGCCACCATCCAACTCCCCAGCGGGACTCACCAACGCTCCATCTCCATCCCTCAATGGGCACAAAGCAGAATTAATACAACATTGAAGAAGAAAACACGCTAACCACCCTCTTTTCAAAAGGATACAAACCTGGGCCTTAGAAGAAGCACGTCGCCGGTTAGAAGTCGAGGGGATCTTGAAGGAGCCAGAGAGTAAATCATAAGACCCCTCATCTCACCTCACCTAAATCCCTCACCCCTTCTGCTCGAATCACCATATCGATCGATGTCGTCAATGGGTCTAGACTTGGGCTGGGTGTAGAGTCAGGGTGGAGATTTGGTGAACAGGGCAGAGGGGATTGTACATACGCTTTGGAATTTGACTTGCTTTTGCGACTTTTGCATGGAGGGAGATAGATGGCTTAAGAGTCATCAGAAGGGATGGGAACGTATAGACTAGGGGAGACCTGGAAGGGAGAGAAATGCTACTTTTGTTTTGTTTGTTCAATCGTTCGTTTTCTGGTCAATGCATTTTCATTTGCGTCGTGATCGATAATCGTTTCTGCTGCCGCGTGATATTCAAGACTGTGTACTGTACTGCAGCATGTTGGATCTTTGTTGGATCTTGGTTGGATGATGCGAGTTGGGTGACTGGCTTATGCAGTGGTAGGTAGGGATTCTGTTGGGTGGACAGGCTTGTGAGGTCTGCTCCGATTGACGGCTTTAAGATATTGTAAACTGAGAGGGCGGCGATTGAGCAGGTTGATACCGACGTCCTCATTCTCAGTTGCAGGACACAAGCTTCGCTTAACACAACTGCATCATAGTCTTCACATCACTCAGATCTAAGGCATAACAATCCAGCAATTCAACGCTCGCATGATATTTTAGTCACACCTCTGTCTAAGCAATACACGCCCTCTATTTAGGTACAACATAACTCCACTCATGCTCCTCATCACCATACTGCCTCGCCTCAATCCACTCCTTCATCCTCAACGCAATCTCACCCGCCTCCTCCTCAGGCTTCAGCCCACAATCCACGAGATTCCCCCTCCAGCTGATATTCCTCACCGGACTCACAATCGCCGCCGTCCCTGCCCCAAACGCCTCCAACAACCTCCCCTCATTCGCCGCCTCCGACAACTCAGGCATCGTGTATTTCCTCTCCGTGATGATCCACCCCTCAGGCGCCAACTTCTCCCTCGCAAGACTCAACACCGAATCTCTCGTCACGCCCTCCAAAATCGTCCCATCAAGCGGCGCAGTAAGCAACTCCTTCTGGCCCGTCTCCTTATTCTTGATCGCCACAAACATATTCATCGTCCCCACCTCAGTCACATACTCCTCCTCACCAAACAACCACAGATTCTGATGGAACCCGCGCTTCGCCGCCTCCAGCTGCGGTAATATACAAGGCGCGTAGTTCGCTCCGAGCTTCTTATCGCCGACTCCCCCTGGCCAGGCGCGGACTGCGTAGTCTGTTGCTTCGAGACTTACCGCTTTGAAACCGGTGGGGTAGTAGGGTCCTACCGGGCTAGCGATCACGTAGAGGAGTGCGCTGCCTGGTGGACCGACACCCAGTGTTCGTTGCGTACCGATCATCGTTGGGCGCAAGTACAGCGAGTATCCTCTCTCATCTGGGATGAATCTCTCTTCCAATTGCGCAAACTGCGAGATCAGGTTTATCATGGCGGAGGAGTCGAAGGTGGGGAGGGCGATCCGAGCAGAGGACTTGTTCATTCGGGCCATGTTCTTGGTTGGGCGGAAGAGGCGCACGCGGCCAGCGCTGTCTTTGTAGGCTTTCATGCCTTCGAAACATTCGAATGCGTAGTGGAAGACGCAGGAGGCGGGGTCGAGGGAGAGGTTTTGGTAGGGGGTTATGCGTGGGGGAAGCCAGCCGGTGGAGGCGGTCCATTCGAGGGAGAGCATGTGGTCTGGAGGGGGAGGAGTTAGTTGTGGAACTTTGTGTGGAGAGAGATGTAGATATCAAGAGTGTAATTTTCAATCGGCGCAATGCTGAGGTGGAAGAGAGGCATAAGTGGCATACCGGTGAATGTCCTTCCAAACACCAATTCATTCGCAGGTAGCAATTCCTTCGGCGTAGTTGTCTTCGTAATAGTCAATTTCGAAGGATCGATATCCTGCGCCTTAACATCCGACGCAGCATTGGCTTGGATGCTGTATAACCTCGATTGCTGACTTGCTGCTGTAGCTGCAGCTATCAGCCTCGAGGGCTGCTGGAACAGCGAAGCTCTGGGTCGTAATTGGCGGAGCATTGTGAAGGATTGAGGATCGTGGATGGAGGGGAGAGGGAGAGATCGTGTACTCCAGCCCTTTTTATAGCTTCCGGAGATCCAATGCGGGGTGGAGGTGTCTGGGTTGAGTCAGAGATAGTGAGAAGTATTGATATGAAGTGTAAATATAAATAATCTCGCCTCCTAAAATCGGAGCTGTCTGATCCAAGCCAAGACTTTTGCCCGCTGCTTGCCGATCCAATGCGTGCGCCCTTTCAGGTCAGCATGAACTCAATGGAACGCAGCGGAGTGGAGTGGAGTAGAGTTCCCGAGTCGAGGAGGGAGGAAACTCTTGGCATTGAACAGGGGCAGTTGTGTCAGAGTCAGAGCCTCGTCCGAAAGGCCACCACTGCCGCTCCCGTCAACACCATCAAGCTGACAAGGCTTCAGAACTTAATTGGCTTGTTTTGCACAACTTATTGCTCAGCAAGTATATCTTCAATATCTGGACTCCATCTGCAAGTCTGACTCTTCCCAACTTCACCACAGCTCATTGATTGTGGTGGATTGATATTGCTGCCTTGTCTTGACAGTCTTTGGCTACTCCTGCTCTCCTCAATGCGACCATAGTCTCCCCGCGGCGGCGCAAATTATAGCTCTCAGGAGCTGCCAACAGAATGTTCAGCTCCGCCCTGAAATCGTTCTCCTCAAACATCAACTCCAATTACTCGGTAGCCTCGACCCCCAGCTCTACATCTGGCCCCTGGAAGATCTACGATGCGAAGAAGAAGTCCACAGGGAAAGCTGTGTCGGTCTTTGTCTTTGATCGCAAATCCCTGGACTCGCATGCTGGCTCCCTGGGAAGGTCAAGCGCTTCGTCGTTGAAAAGAGCTACCGAGGAAGTGGTGGAGAGGTTAAAGAAAGAGGCTTCATCGCTGGCTAGGTTACGGCACCCAAATATCTTGGAATTGGTCGAGCCGGTGGAAGATACAAGGAACGGTGGACTACAATTTGCAACAGAAACGGTGACTGCTTCTCTATCTGGTCTGCTGCAGGAGAAAGATGAGCAGGAGAGAGCTGGAGGTGTTGGAGGGAGGTCGAGTCGATTTGTCACGGAAGATGGAGAAGGTGGAAGACGGAGAAGGGAATTGGAAATCGACGAGTTGGAGATACAAAAGGGATTGGAGCAGATCAGTAAGGCTTTGGAGTTCTTACACGACAATGCTGGCCTTGTGCACGGAAACTTGACACCTGATGCCGTGTTTGTGAATGCAAAGGTAGGAATGCTTTATAAATCTCCAGACCTTTGCTGATAATTACAGTCCGATTGGAAAATCAGTGGCTTGAGCTTTTCAAGTCCACCAGATGGCTCTACCAAAGCCAGCTCAGTGATACCCATAAATCTCTCGGAAACCCTAAACCTCGACCCTCGATTACCTCGCTCTGTACAAATGAACCTCGACTATACTTCCCCTGATTTCGTACTGGATTCGAATCTGAACATAGCTGCGGATATGTTTTCTCTTGGCCTGTTAATAATTGCCCTTTACAACTCACCACATACTTCACCACTACAAACCAATGCAAGTGTCTCGACTTACAAGAGACTGTTTGCATCTTCCTCGTCGATACCTTCAGTTAACAATGGCTTTCTTTCATCACGACCGATCCCTAAGGATCTCACTACTTCAGTGCTTCCACGGTTGATCACGAGAAGACCAGCTCAACGAATGACTGCGAAGGAGTTCCAGCAAAGTGCATATTTCGATAACATTTTGATCTCGACAATTAGATTTCTGGATTCATTACCTGCTAAGACGCCGAATGAGAAAGCGCAGTTCATGCGTGGACTTTCGAGGGTACTGCCATCTTTCCCCAAATCTGTCCTAGAAAAGAAAGTGCTTCCTGCGCTTCTTGAGGAGATGAAAGATAGGGAATTGCTTTCTCTAATACTCAAGAATGTATTTACGATCGTAGAGTTGCTACCTTCTGGACGGAGGGCATTCACTGAGAAGATCATACCGAGGCTGAACGAGATCTTCATTCCTGTTGGTAACAGCAAGACGCCGCCTGAAAGAGATCCGGCAAAGGAAGCTGGTTTGATGGTCCTACTGGAGCATATTCGAGCTATTGCAGGCAACTGCTCCGGGAAGGAGTTCAAAGATAGTAAGTCTGACGGTACAGTATCCAGCCACGGCTAACACTCAAAGACATCCTACCTATCATACATCTTGCAATTGAATCTCCAACCCATACGATCGTAGACGCTGCTTTACGAAGTTTACCAGTCATCCTTCCAGTCTTAGATTTCTCCACGATCAAGAACGAGCTATTCCCGGTCATCGCTTCAGTATTCACCAAAACGAGCAGCCTGGGAATCAAAGTACGGGGCTTGGAGGCATTCGTGATCTTGTGTGGAGGCTCAAATGATCCAGCATCAAGCAATGATGGTCTCGATGGCATCAACAACTCAAATGCAAGCAAGAAAAGCTCTTCTACAGCTCTGGACAAGTATACCATGCAAGAAAAGATCGTACCCTTGATCAAAGGCATCAAGACTAAGGAGCCGGCTGTTGGTATCGCAGCACTAAATGTTCTGCGCCAAGTTGGGGGTGTTGCGGATGCTGACTTTGTCGCTATGGATATCCTACCCGTGCTTTGGAGTATGAGTTTAGGTCCTTTGCTGGATCTGAAGCAATTCCAACTGTTCATGGATTTGATCAAGAGTTTATCAGCGCGAGTGGAGGTCGAGCAAACGAAGAAACTTCAAGAGCTATCTGGGGCGAATGGTACCCAAGCCAAGGCTAACGACGACTTCATGTCTTTCGGTGCCACAAATGCGTTCAGTAGCAATGGTGCCTCCGATGACCCGGAAATCGATTTCGAACGTCTTGTCAAAGGAAATGCTGGCCCAACATCACCGTCCAACCCCCTCGATGGTGGATGGGACTCTGCACCTGCACAGGTGCAATCACCGAGGAACGTATCAAACACATCAACCACGCCATCTTTCGCTTGGTCGACTCCAAGCTCAGCGACAACAGCCATGTCAAGCAATTCAATGACAGTTCCAATGAGACCACAACAACCCACCTCAAGGACAATCACACCAGACTTATCTCGCTTTGATGCTCTCAGCCCAACAACAACACAATACTCCCAACCCCTCCAACCACAAAACGCGTTTAGCACTCCTATGCAACCACAACAAAACACCTACTCAACGCCTCTCCAACCCCAAACACCGTCATATCAAGCTCCTCAACCACAGACATCGGTCAACTGGGGTGCAGCAGCAGCAGCACCAAATCCTTGGGCAAGCAATGCTAACAGTTCTAACTCTTTGAACAGCATGTCAATGAACCAACAGCGACCCGCAACCACAACTCCTATGAATGCATTCTCGCTTCCCCCGCCGGGCCAACAACAACGTCCACAGATGGGTGGCGGCTCCAATTCTTTCTCTTTACCACCACCACCTGGAGCAAATTCGTACCAGGCGAGCTCGAATGCTGGTATGGGAGCATTCAAACCGCCGCAGCAAAGTGGTGCATTTGGTGCTCCACAGCAGCAGCAGATGGGTTTTGGCCAGGCTCACATTGGACAGCAGGGTCAGAAGAAGTCGGGGTTGGACGCTTGGGAGAGTTTGTTGTAAGAAGATTTCTGTGAAGCGAAGAGTCTGAAGAGAAGCACTTCCCGACTAAGCTTGTTTTGGTGTCCGGAAAACGGTGGGAAGAGAAGTCCAAAAACTTCATTGCGGGAGTTCTTCGTATTAGATGGGAAGGCAAAAGCGGACACGGAAGTGAGATCTGTGGATTTGAGCAAGCGAGCGAAGGATAGATACCTGTATTTATGCATATAGAAATGAGACGATGATGAATTAAGGCCGGGCTCGACTGCCCCTCCATTTCCTTAGTAGATTTCTTTCTTCCGACTTATTCACTCGTACTGAACGATTCTCAGTTGCTTGTTTCGTCCGTTTATTTTCGATTTATAACTTCTTCACTTTGAAACGCAATATAGCCGTTCTTTCTTATCTCTACCAGTTTACTGTTACTAAGGCAGGTAAATCTAGCATTGTTTTTATTTAGCATTTTCTATCTTGCCGAGATTCCCAAAACAGTCTAGTCAGGGGCAGGGGTTTTATGAGTCAACAACCAGCCAGCCCAGTGACATATCTCATCTCTTCACCGCATACACTTCACAACACAACATTCATCTCATTCAATTCAACCCCTTTAACTTAGACTACTTCTCAAGCGAACAACCTCCATCTCAACCCACCATGTCTCAAAAAACCGTCCTCGTCACCGGCTCCTCAGGCCATCTCGGCTGCGCCCTAATGCTCACCCTCCCCGAACTCGGCTACCACCCCATTGGAATCGACATCCTTCCCACCTCAACAGCAACTCACGTCGGTTCCATCACCGACACAGAATTCCTGACTTCCATATTCAAACAATACACATTCCACTCCATCCTCCACACCGCCACATTACACAAACCGCACATAGGTTCACACTCGAAATCCGATTTCATATCCGTCAACATCACGGGCACCACCCTCCTCCTCGAACACGCCTCCTCCGCCTCAACACCCGTAAAATCCTTCATCTTCACAAGCAGCACCACGACATTCGGCCGTGCACTCTCCCCTGCCCCGGGTAAACCCGCAGTCTGGATTAATGAGGATGTCGTACCGAAACCAAAAAACATCTACGGCGTAACCAAAATCGCTGCAGAAGATATCTGTGAATTAATCCATCGCCAGACCGGTATGCCGGTAGTGGTGTTGAGGACGTCGAGGTTCTTTCCTGAACAAGATGATGTGGAGAGTAGGAGGGAGGGGTGGAGTGATGATAATTTGAAAGTTAATGAGTTTTGTTATCGCAGGGTGGATTTGGCGGATGTGGTTTCTGCTCACGTCACTGCCATGGAGAAAGCTGAATCCAAGGACGTAATTTGGGGGAAATATATCATTAGCGCGCCTCCGCCTTTCGCTTCAACCCCTGAGACTTTAGCACTTCTAGATCAAAATGCTGGGGAGGCGTTGAAGGGTGTTGTGGAGGGGTATGAGGCTGTTTATGGGAAACTGGGATGGAAGTTCCTGGATAGGGTGGATAGAGTGTATGATTCTAGTAAGGCGGTTAGGGAACTGGGATGGAAACCGGTGTACACGTTCCAGAGGGCTTTATCTTGTGTGGAGAGGGGAGAGGAGTGGAGGAGTGAGGTTGCGATTAAGGTAGGGAAGAGGGGATATCATGCTGTGCCGACGGGGGTGTATACTACTGCTGTGGTTGGTGATGGAGGGGATACGATAGGCGGCGAGAAGGTGTCGAGTTGAGCTGGATGCTGGGGACGTGAGCTCGAACGGATCCTAGAATGATCCTCGTTCAGCACTGTAAGAAATTCCCAGTTGGATTGCGACTACCATGCCCAGAGTCGAGAATTGGTTCAGGGAGCTCAGAGGTGGTCGATACGCGAGATTCTCGCCTACATGTCAACAAGTCGTTAGCAACCCCCACTGGAAATGTCCGCCTTGACTCTCACGGCATGAACTATGGACCTCCACCAAGATGGTCGTTTCTGTGAGGGTCTCCTTGATCGGGGTGATTGCACCGATCACGTGGCGTCTTACATGAAATCCGATCTGATCCTGTACAGATCAGCCACGGCCAAGAGGCTAGAGAAACCCCGCATAGGATGCGCGATGAGCCCCTTCGAGTCATATCTTGGAGATCATTTTGCTTTTTTTAGGTCTCCAAAAGCGTTGAATGCGAGGTTTAGTGATTGACTCATTTTCGGTTTTGAATCCGAGTGGTTTTTACCTTTGCTTTTTCTTCTGGAAAGAAAAGACTGGAGTGAGAACCTTGAGGTTGATCGAAACTGTGAACCACACCATTATCACCTTTCTCTTCAAAGGCACCTTCCGTCCTCACCACATCTCGTCAACCTCGATTTATAGCTGAGAATCGTATCTCCCGTCAGGTGCTTACAGCGTGAACAAGCTCTATATATACCCACGTCGACACAGGATTTCCCATCTTAATTATCAAGAAACAGTTCTCCCTCAGTCACCATGGCTGAAGTCCAAGGAACCTGCGACCCCAAATTCTCCACCATTCGCGCCCTCCTCCAAGAGACCCTCGACTCGGGCTCAGAACTCGGCTGCTCATTCAGCGTCAACATCTCCGGGCACACGGTCATCGATCTCTACGGCGGCTACACCTCCCCCTCCAAAACCTCCCCCTGGACCCCCTCAACCCTCTGTCCCGTATTCTCCTCCACCAAGAACGTCGTCTCCCTCTCCCTCCTCCACCTCGCCTCCACCGGCAAAATCTCCCTCAACGATAAAGTGAGCAAATACTGGCCGGAATTCGCCTCTCACGGGAAAGAAAACGTCGAGATCCGTATGTTGATAAGTCATACGAGCGGCGCCCCAGGCTGGATCGATGACATGACGCTCGAAGATCTCTGCGATACACCAACCGCAACAGCAAAACTCGCGGCTCAGAAACCGTGTTGGGAGCCTGGAACGCAAAGTGGTTATCACTGCTGGTCACACGGCCATCTCGCCGGCGAGATAATCCAACGCGTTACGGGTCTCTCCCTCAAGCAATACATCGCGCAAGAAATCTCCGCGCCACGTAAATCAGAGTTCCACATCGGCTGTAAAGAGTCAGATTGGGACAGAATAGCGGAACTTGTACCACCGCCGGTATTCACCAGTACGGAGTGGAAAGTCCCTGAGAAGGGGAGTCTAGGCGCCATGCTGATGAATCCGCTGGCGAGCGCGGAGATGGCGAACTCTGAACAGTGGAGAAAGGGAGAGGTCGGTGCTGTTAATGGGTTTACGAATGCGAGGGCATTGGTGGATGTTTTGAGTGCTGTTACGCTTGCGGGTTTTTCTGAGCAGGATCCGTTGCCGAGGTTGCTGGACGAGGAGACGAGAGATAGGATTTTTGAGGAGCAGTTTAAAGGGACGGATTTACTGCTTGGTGTTCCTGTCAGGTGGGGGATTGGATATGCGCTTAGAGGTGCGGATGTTGAGACTGAAGGGAGTGTTGAGGGCGTTGTGCCGGAGGGGAGGGTTGCGTATTGGGGTGGGTGGGGTGGGAGTATGGTTATTATGGATGTGGAGAGGGGGGTTACTTGTGCGTTTGTGGGTAATAAGATGACGAATGAGGGGGTCGGTTGGGTGCCGTTTGTGAGGGAGGTTTATAGGATCTTGGGATATAGTAACGTGGAAATAAGGAATGAAGAGTGAGGTGGGAGAAAGTTTCAAATGTCTAGAATGGGAACTGATTTGGTCGCTGGTAAAACCTTCTCGATCACAACTCTCAAAAGGCTCTTTGAGTTGCTTATTTGAAGTTCAGTTTATTCAGTATCATATATCATCATGCTTTAAAGGTCCTGTTGTTCTAAATAGACGAAGCCACAAACTCGCTTCCGAGTAAATGTCTATGTTCAGCCCATCAGCTGAGCTTCATGAAAGCGAGGCTACCATCTCATTGTAACAAATCTTTCAAATTACAGCGGTCCATACTTTCCTTGCCATATAGCCTTGTTTTGTGTTTCGCCGCGGACTTGGCTTATAGATTAGATGTCAGGGGCGTATCATAATATAACGCAGCCTATACCTGAGCTTTTGGGTATTGTCTTCGTAATTTACCTTGGTCTTATACGATTCGGTCTATTTCTAACCATGAGCACGTTCTTAGCTGCATTGTTTTGTACCGACTTTTGGTTCATTGCGATTATGCCTACTACGATGGCGAGCCGCCCCTAGGGGATCTGGATCAGTTGTCGGGTTTGTCCTTCAGTGGAGTGCTGACAGATCCTAGCCAATGCTTTTGAAACTGTCGTACTTGGGTATCGAACGATCGTGAGATGGTCGCTGTCCTGCAAGGGACCTGAGAGGCGTTGGATGAGATCAGGCTTCACAGAATGAAGGGAACGGAGAAATTATCTCATATTGGAATATGATGATAATTTTCGGATGAATTGTTTGCAACGTAAGACCTGTTGTCAACAGGCAGCTCACACCTTTTGTCTTTGTGTGGATGCTCGATGCCCTCACACCAGTTGATGTAATTCGGAAAGTTCATTCCCTCAAAATGTACCATGAAGCAAATTCCATGTTTGGCAAATAAGCTCACGACTAAACAGGCATGCTTACCTGTGGACTGTAGATGCTTCGTAATTATCTTCATTGACTACAGATAGTCCCAGTACTGACAATATTTCCATACTGATACGACCGCTTGAAACACCTTGCATCACAATTGATGCAAACCGGTCACAACATCCGAGTCAAAGTTAAAGATAGCACCGCCTAAAAAAAATATTGACACCTATGCGCCTGCTCATCACTCACACATAAGTAGGTGCAAATTTCACCCCATTGGACTCGGCTGGAGGCTTAACCATCACTGGACTAGCTAGGATTGGCGCAAAAACAAATAGATCCATGGGAACTGGTGGTGCTGGCCGTGAACTAATAAGATCAACAGATTCGTCAAAGAATGATTCCGCTGGGGGTGGAAGACTGACCACTATGTCCGCGGCCTTGAATTCAGCGATTTTGGTATATTCAGTAGTAGTAACATTTGTCGTCACAACGGATATAGTGGGTTCTTGACCAGTAGCAGAGGAAGGTTCTGTCTCCACGATCGTCGTTTCCTGAACCGTGGTTTGCTCGATCGTTGTCCCCTGCACAGTCGTCTCTTGAACTGTCGCATCTTCAGTCCCTAGGATCTCTTCGCTGAAGCATCCAGAGTAGATATCCTGCTGCTCCACTGTCAACTGTACACACACAGTTGTTTCTTCGAATGTTCTTTGCTCGACAGGGATGACTTGCTCAGTAGTGGTCTCTTCAGCGACAAAGTCTTCATCCAAAGATCCAGCGTCTGTTAAATCAATCTAGACCACTGAACTCGTACATGTCTCGTCAGTGACGACCGTGGACTGCGTAAGTTCCGTCGTGATCTCGGAACCATGCATGTCCTGGAAACCGAACTCCTCGATCGTGGCCCATCGAGATGGACTTCATCCATAGTCCCACAGTCAACAGCACTGAACTCAACAACCGCCTCTTCTTGCTTCTCCACCTCACAGCCTCCATCTTCATCTCCCTCAACCGCCTCTACATCCGCCTCGGCATCCTGAGACCTACCTTCAAACCTCAATCTCGCCCACATCCCCAAGGAGAACAACAGTTCAGCACCGGAGGATTGGGCCTGTGTCTGGAAGATCACGTCAAACATCTACTTCTGGAGGATTGAGAATCGAAAGAGTTGAAGGAGAGGTGGACTCATGTGGTCGAGGTCATTGAGATGGTTGCCGCTCACGAGGCTGGAGCTGAAGAGCCGTGGCTTGATGTGGCTTGGTCTAGATGTTTTTGGGACGGCACGAGGTAGTCTTGTGAAAAATATAGTTCTGACACGCCGCATATCCTCTATAGATGACTAATTTGGAGCGTAGAGCAAAGAAGCAAATTTGTGATCATCCTTCAGCTGCTTGTGCTTACTTTTGGTACGGTGGTAGCTGCCGTAAGCCTTCATTAAAAACTTCAAGTCGGTTGATCTTACACTGCCTCTAACGGTATCAGCTATGGTATATCAATGTGCTACTCAGGAGGGCTCGTTTACAAGTGATCACTCATCTCTGCGTATCTTTGGAAGCGTCTGCTTGATCGTTGTAGCTCAACTCCGACAATAATTCAATTCTCGTTAACTAGTACGATTCGTGTACGCATCTGTCCATGGCAGTTTTATTGCGAAAGCCACTCTAATAAGAGGCCCAAATTCTGAAGATGTTATTGGTCACGTTCAAATGATCGAAACATCATTCTCTTGTCGACGGTGAAATTCGACGAACTTGCATGGTATTTGAGCTCATTTAAGATTTATGATATGGCCAACATATTTTCCAGCAAAAATCAACATAGAGCTTAACATAGAGTCCTGAGGTTCTGCAACCCTGGAGAGCGCCCAAGACAGCAAGCATACCCAATCTTGGCTCGAGGCGATGTTCAGGTGCTTATTCACTCCTTGGGCCCCTTGAAAGGGGTATGGCCCAAGCCTATATTTTTAGCCCGCCTCATTTTATTTGGTGATAAGCGAGCTGTCAACTTTCGGACAGACCGGCCCTCAGGCTCCTTTTGGAATCCTTCTAGAAGAACCTTATTTGAGTGGCTGTGGACTCTGAGTGGTTCCATCGTCTCGTGTATGTTCGATCCCCACTCTTGATCTACTGGATACAAGCAGCTTCTTCTTAGGTGAAACTCGCGTAATCTTGTGTTCATCCGCTTTGGGCCAGGAAAGCCATGCGGGAAAAAGTCGGTCCTCGTTTGTGGATAAAAAGGAGGCGGTGCGCAATCTTTTGTAGCGAGACATCTGTAGACCCTCTCGTGACAGAAGTGCTCCCTGATGTTTTCATCTAAAGTTTCCGGCTTCATCCGTGCCATAAGGCTGGTACCAAGAGCTGCACAGCCATTATTTCCCCACACTCATCCTCGCGCAGCAATGTGCCAATGGAAAGCTTTGACAACCGTGGTTATGCCTCTTCGATGTGAGGAAATTCAGTTTCAACATCTCGAGATCCTCTATGGGGTCGGTGCAAGTGCATTCCGAAGAAATAAGTATAAGACTGGACGTTCCCCTCATCATCTCTTATTCCCCATCCTCATTGGTCTCACAGTCTTTTGGTATCTAATCCACAATCCTTCCATTATCTTTCCTTACAACATTCGCTTTTCTCTTCATTTTTTCCTCGTCACTTTCGTTGCAAAATGCATTCCTTCATTAGCACAGTCGCCTCCACGGCGCTTGTTCTCTCTTCGCTCGTGTCAGCAGCTCCAGCTCCAGCTGTTGCCTCAGTCGTTCCCGCCACGAAGTTAGACCCCGCTACCCCACGAATCATCCTCGGACCCGTTCGATCTTCGAAACTATCCGTCATTGCTTCATCACTCTCAGCTGCTTCATCAGTTCAAAATGCCGCCGCGGTCCCTGCATCCAAGGTCCAGCCGCTCGTACCACAGACAAACATCACTCTCGGATACTCTTCTATCAATGTTACGGATCAAATGTCGGCATTAATCCAGGCTTCCATGAAGCTGCCATCAGTGCTCCTCGAAGATATTGATTCGATTTCTTCTGTCGATTGTTCCGCAGACTCGGTCGCCGTCAAGTTTGGCAACCAAGCCGATTTCGAGGAGAGTCTTGCTGACTGGCCATCTTCCAATTTCATTTTATTCACCAGCCATCTGGGCGATTGCGACACTGACAATGAGCGTGGTCTGTATGTCGTCAGCTCAGTTGCTTTCGACAACGCCACGTTCACAGTCACAGCATCTTCCAAAAAGTCGACCTTCGATGAGCAGACCGATGAAATGACAATTGAGTACACCAAGCCTGCTGATACTGCTGTATCAAAGCGTGAGATCACACAAACCTGGTTTGGAGACTTTCCTGGCAACCTCATCTTGAACGACGACCCTCTCAAGAAGTCCCTCTCTGTCTCGGTAAACGAGCCAAAGCTGGGCGGCAACATCGCTGTCAGCGGACACCTTCACTTCTCATGGCTCAAGCTCAAAGCAACATCTTTCTACGTTGATGTCGATCTTGGACTATCTGCTTCAGCCAATGTCAAGGTTTCTGCCGGTCTCTCTTACGACAACGATGTCTACACCTTTTCACCAGCAAGCATAACCGTCTCTGCATTCAGCATTCCCGGTATACTCGATGTCGGTCCAGCTCTTGCTTTCACCATGGGTGTTGAAGTTGCCGCTTCCGGAACAGTTGAGATTTCCGCCGATCTCTCAGCAACTATCTCCAACGGAAAGGCTCACATCGATTTCCTCGACAGCAAGAACACCGTCACTTCCGGCTGGGACCCAGTCTACACACATGCTGTCAATGTCTCCGCTGCAGTCGAGGCTCAAGTTAACCCTTTCGTCGAGCTTACTGCTGAAATGGCTGTGAGCTTCCTCGGTGGTCTCTTGGATCTCTCATCCGGTGTTCGAGCCAGACCTACTTTGATCAATGTCTTCAGTCTCAATGCTCAATTCAACATCGACAACGCCAACAACGTCACCATTCCAGCTTCCACCGACGAGAATTGCGTTAACGGAGTATGGTTCTCAAATGCATTCGACTTCATTGTCACTGCTTTCGTCACACAATTCTACGAGATCGAGGTGTACAGACTTGACGTACCGATCTACAAGTCTGGATGCTGGACATGGGCTCCGGACGTCATTGCTGGAACGGCAAAAGCAACTGCATAGATGTTCTAGTTAGTATGGGGCTCGGGGTTCGGGATGGGAAAACTTGTGATAGACGGTTGGGACTGGGGACAGGGCATAGACGGGGGTTCGGCGTTTATAGATTTCCTTTCGACACCTTCATCTGGTGAAATGTATCTGATTGACTGCTATCAGAATTCCATTTCCAAAGTGACACGCCTGAATATGAGAAAACTAGTCGCTTAGCTCTGAAATCAGTGATCAATGGCCCGCTTTGGGGATTCCACCTGAAGAATTTCCGGGTCGCCAGATCTTCGCACCTTTGACACATCTAAGTACTGATCAGCATTTCGTCTGTCAAACAAAGACTGCCCACAGCTTTCCATGATCAACCAGGCACTGAAGGATCGCCTGGAACCTATTCCGAGATGAAATTCACAAGGAGCTCGAACATATGCAGGCATTTCGATAAAGGGATGTGGTAAACGCGACAGCCTCCAAGGATCATTTTTGAGAAATCTTTTTGACTAGATGCCAGCATCACTTCTCTCAACCACTTAACTTTTGTGCCAAGAACCCGAGAGCGCTTTCACCATGATGTATCAGAATCCCAACATGACCCTCATCCTCAACAACCTGCAACTCAGCACCAGCCAAACTACCCATCGCCTTGCTGGCCCGCTCAACAGGGACATTTACATCTTTCGCTCCATGCCACAACTTAACCCTACCACCAGCACAATCAACATCACCAAGTGAGAAGCCCCAATCAGCAGCCTGCACCTTCAACTCCAATCCAATACCTTTTCCATCAACCCTGAATGCTTCTCGCATCGGATCAAACAGTGCAATGTTTTCGGACCCCTTTAATGCCCTCTGCTCAACCTCCGGTCTGGCAGGCATCTCTTTCATACAAGCCTCATAAAACCTAGCCGGGTCCGAACTCCGCGCCAACTCACCCCACTGCGAGTTCATCGACGACCCAGCGAGATGCGACAGACCCGATGTCATAAGATGCTGCATCGGTCTCATAAACATCAAGCCATCCCATTTCTCCGGGAAGATGCCTGCCAGAATCGCAACTCCAAGCAGACGATTTCGTGGAATAACTCTTGCGCAGGCAAATGCGTACGCTAAGCCACTCGAGTATGCGAGGATTGAGAATGTTGGGAGGTTCAGATGGTTGGCGAGTTCGGTGATGTCGCGTGGCCAGTCTAGAATTTTGCGGTGGGCTTGGAAGGTTGAGAGGCCCATGCCGGGTCGGTCAACGGAGATGATGCGGATGTTGAGTGCTGTTGCTGGGGATGCGAGGATGGCGGCTTCGAGACGAGAGGAGGGCGTGCCGTGGAAGTAAAAGACTGACTGCGCTGATGGCGACGTCGAGCCATATAGAGCATAGCCTAGGGTCCTTCCATCGGAAAGGGTGATTGTCAAAGAAGTTGGATTCATTCTCAAATTTGATGAATGGGAGCTGCTGCGAAGAGCAACTTGCGGAAGGGAGAGTAAACAACGTGTTAAATATTCGTGACGTTCCGGATTGCTCGCTGCGGTGTGCAATTCAGCTATCAGTGACATTCAGCCCTGTGAGTTTGCCCAACATAAACCACTCCTTCGCCTTGGCATTGCAATTCATTGGCGCGGTAAGATTGCAGGTGGGGGATATCAGCTCATACCACGGCATAAACCCACATTTCCCAAACCCCAGCCTGCCCACATAACCCCGTAGAGCGGAATGAACGTTGTCGGTGAAGGGGTAATATATGGTGAAGCCCCGAGAGCTCACATTTGTTCAACTTGTGCAAATCTGAACATAGACCCTGAAGAGTCTTATACAAATATTTCATAATGTCCAGGTCTTGTGCTGCAGCTCGCATACAAATCTAGGCGCTGAAACTTTCCCTCCTTCGGTCAATATCTATGCCCTGTGTTTCAGCACCAAGGAGTGCACTCTCTTCATCAATGATTGCCGTCTTCGCATCCTCGTCCTCCGCTTGTTGAGGCTTCTGCAGGGCAGACCATAAAGTACTCCCAATAATAATTGAACCACCAAAAATACTCCATCCGCCAGGTATGACGCCCCAAATAGCCCAATCGAAGCACAGCGCAAACAACACTTGCGTGTACAACATACTGGTTGCCTTGCTACTTCTGTCCAATTGCAAGCCAGCAGTCAGGAGAAACTGCAGGATGAACCCAAAAACGCCTAGCAGTGTAAGGAGAATCCATTCTCGCGCACCCTGAGGCATAGTGAATCCAATACCGGGCACCACCAGAAGGGCAATGGCAGCCGATGCGGTCCCCAAGAAAGCAAAATAGTTGACAGACATGAGTGCATGAGCTCGGTCACCGACCACCCGGATCATGGTGTAGGCACCTGAAGCTCCAATGACACCAAGTAAAGATGCAGCAATGGCAATGAGACGCTGAGCTGGAGTCACTTCGTCTACTGTGCCGGCCTTATTTGCTTTGATGACATCGTCGACTTTCCCGAAAATGCTTGCTGGATGAGCGATAAAGATCACTCCAACCATAGCAACTAGTCCAGCGACGAGATCTTTTCTGAAGAATGTCGAGCCAAGAAATACGGAGCAGGCCCAGGCTGTGACGATGGGGACCAAGAATCGGAACACTGTTGATTCGGCCAGTGGAAGATAGTGCACGGAATCTAGACAAGGCGCGTAAGCTTTAGAAACCTTGATCGAGGCATAAGAGTGACTTACAGTACAAGCAAAATAGGCCTCCGAAGCCGAAGAAAGCACGAAGAACCAGCCAGATTCTAATTTTTGGATCTCCAAAAGGAAAGTCCGGCACTTTTGTCCACCACATGTACAGACTGCTCAAAACAAATGTGATCCCCATTCGAGCAACTATGATCTTGAATTTTGGTCAATAAAAGTTTTTCTCAAGGTGCGGGGTAGTTCTCGAAAAGGCCTCTGTTTACATACCTGAAAAGGGTGCATCCTATTTCCACCTTGTTGTAGGAATCTAACCATAGCATCCATCGAAGATCCAAAAATCTGCGCTAGAACAATATACAGAGCTCCTTTGTTGTCCCGCCATACTGTCTTCCAAACGCTTGGCGTTGGCTCGATGCCAGCCGACTCATAGTCCCCAATACTGCTATGTCGACGTGCCATCTTGATTGGTGAAGTTCTTGAGGTAGAGGCGGGATGTGAGGGCTAGAAGCTAGTATATATATGTGTGCATTTGAAGACCAGTAATCAAAGTTGAAAAAGTGGCGATGCTCGGAGGAAAATTATATCCCGACTTTTTGTACCCCACTTATGACACTCGGGCCGGGGCCAGCTGACAGTGCAACATGACCGTATATTTTACGTCATCGTCATGCTGTGCTTCAACAATTCAGAACAGGCATATCCTCGTCTCGAAAGTGATATGAGATGCAGAAAATGTCTTCATAGAAGAAGAAATGGCAAGATCGTGAAAGAAAATAAACAAAGTCGTCTAGAATAGGGGCTCGCTAGTGGTTTGCGGTGAGCCGGAAGAAGTCGGGCCGGGTGGCAGAATTGATTTTTGATTCCATGATCCAACGAGTCGCCTCATCCTGATTACAACACATCGCATAACATCTCCATTCACGACGGATCCTGATTTTTCACTTTGATTCTTCCACCTTCGCGAACACATTGTTCTTCTAATACTCCCTAATACAAGTCTTTCTTGCGACGTGATCATGGGTTGGTTCTGGGCAGATTCCGATGTGTCTGTTGTCAATGCCAGAAGCGCGCCACATCCCATGCCAGCTGATAGCAATGCCTCACCACCAGTATGTATTTCCCATATTTCTGCATACAATATCTGACATCCTTTAGCCCCAATGTCCAATGCACCAGAGCTCCGCCGCAGTAGCCAAACCGCCGACGCCCCCAGCAGAATCAGCATGTCCATACACACCCTCCGACCTCCCTGCAGAGACCAAAACGCCCTCCAAATACTCCAAATACAATCCATTGAACTACATGTTCTCAGATCTCTCCCAGGAGCGAGCTAAAGACCAGACGGTAGCTCTGCCGACTGAACGAGAACCATCCACGATTCCGAAGGGTACAGGAGAAGGCAATTGGGAATATCCATCGCCACAACAAATGTACAATGCGCTTTTGCGAAAGGGATACACAGATACGGATGCGACTGCAGTAGAGAGTATGGTTTCAGTGCACAATTTTTTGAATGAGGGCGCGTGGGCTGAGATCGTGGAATGGGAGCGCAGATTTGGTGGTGGATTGAAAAAGGGATGGGAGATGTGTAAGAGAGGAGAGCAGGGATCTATGGCTGGTGCGAATCACGAAGCAGGAGCCAATTTCGATGGTGTTTCGCAGCCGAGTCTGCTGAGGTTCATGGGGAGGCCGAAGGAGATGACGCCCAAGGCTGCTATGATCCAAGTCATGGGTTGGATATATCCTAGTGCTTTTGCGTAGGTTCGCCAGAAATTGATGAAGGAATGTTTGCTGACTTATTCTAGTACGGAACCCCCATTCGATCGCCACGACTGGTTTGTCCAGAGAGAAGTTGCAGGCCAGAAGAAGGAGATCAGATATGTTATTGACTACTATTCCGGACCAGACGATCCAAGCGGCGAACCAGTTTTCTACCTCGATGTTCGACCTGCAATCACACCTACAGCTGCTGTTGAGAGAGCGATGAGATGGGGAGGAGATGTATGGTATAGAGCTTCTGGGGCACAGCTTCGGGAGAAGGGAACCAGCTGAATGATGGTCCTGTATGTCCTGATAATAATTGTGTCGTTTTTGAGCGTTGATTTCTGGGAGTAATTCGGGCATGGATATGTCTTTCAGGGCCGCACTTTCTCAGGATGGGTTAGTCAAGCGTGTATTCGTTCTCCTTGTCTTGCTTCTGATGTCTTGATGGTAATGCTTCCCAGTCTTTCGATTCTCCTCTCCTCTTGTACTATAGTTTGATACCAGGGATCTATAGCTCTTTCGGCAGAAAACGGCTTTTAATGACAAATATCATGTACATTTTATCTCTTCCAAACCTCTCATTTCAGTGATTTCCATACAACCTATTATGGCAGAATATCAGCACGTGTAGTCACGAGCTGATAAGATAAGAGCTCCATCCCACTTCCGCCCAACGTCACTCCAGCGCTCTGCAGCTCTTCTATACACAATTCTCCCCAAACCTGAAAAATGGCTCATATATCAACCCGTAAATTCATCAAATGGGGTGTAAGTCCCCCACCCCCCTCTCAGGATCACAACTGACCTATTGTCAGGAC
>JAFJYH010000406.1:0-35220 GCA_017365405.1 Cadophora malorum | reverse complement strand
GGAGAGGGCGTATAAGCCGGGGGAGGCGCGGCCGGGGTAAGAGGAAGGAACGACCGACCCGGCTAGTCCCGGCTGCGCAACCTCGACGACTCCCGAACACGTTCCCGGACCCTAACCCTAACCCTAAAAGGCAGAGGATTTATACCTGTAGTCGTAACCTCTTTAAAACCCCTTCGGCTACCGGCTGGCTTTTGGCGTAGATATATCAAATATTCGGTATGGGTCCTGTGGACCAACACTAATGGCAAACGTGTTAATTTTATATAAAACTTTTATTTTTCTTGGATCCCTTGGGATCCTAAGATTCTTAAAATTTATTGGGATCCCAAGATCTTAATGATCTTGAAATTCATTACATAACTTAATATTCATCGTAATTTAGATAATTATTATTACTAAGATATAAGTGTGCGATGATATCATTTGCTATATTGTATCATTCCTTGATTAATGGTATTATCAGCATATTGGTGCCAACTGATCTTTGGTGCCAAGGGGTTCGTAACACTAAAGCACAAAGACGCGCTAAAACGAAAGGAAAATAATATTACAAACTAACGCTAAAATAAGTAACATAACCTTAAGGCTTAGCAATTGATTAAAATCATTAAATCCTAACCTTATACAAAAAAGCTATAAATCATATGATCATGTTACAAGATAAATCATCTGAATTCCTTAAGTTTAAATAATAATTCAAATAATTCAAATGATTCAAAAAAATGAGAATTTTATATAACTCGAAATATCTTCTCACCTAAATAAAAGCCTCATACTTAACTCAAATAAAATATCTTCATACTATACTTAATAACTTGCAACAGTTATCAATCTTAATCAGTAACAGCATTCCTACCTACCTACCAATCTACCTTCGCACTCTCAAGCAACACCAGCCCGACCGTACGTTACAGACAAGTCTCACCTAACCGAGCTTTCTCACCACGTCGGCGTCCCTTGGCAGCGGGACACGCGTTCCAGCCTAAAGTAAACGAGCGCAAGGTGGCTTTTGGCGATCAGGAGGGGAAGGGGTTTCGATACGCTATACGAAACCTTATCTATTCTTGCTTTCAGTACTGGCTGTCTTATTCGCCTTTGCGGAACCTTCTCATTCGATTGCCTCCTTCACTGGTTGAAAGTTGAATACAGCAAATTATCGAAGCTTCGGTTTTGCGTTCTTGTAGTGATCAAGCTCTACTTGGGACTGAACTCAGGTGACTTTGCGAAGCCGCAGACGTGCTCTTCAATGTCTTGAACTGTACGCCTTTTGGGCTTGTACCGTCATTCCATTGATAGTTACGATCAAGAGCCGCAAGACCAATGTCAAAGTTCACAGCTCACGGCCCGTTATGTCGTCCAAGGAGTTTCCTGGTAGATCCGAATTTCCGAGTGCTGAGTTGGCCTGGTTTTCTATATCATCTACAACCTGATATCCTACTTCAGAAGTACATTGAGAACAGACGAACCGGCGGCCCAGACTATCAGATGTTCGGGGAGGTATGCTCCCTCAAAGCGAGATAATGAAGGATAGAGGGGTTCAGGGGCTGTAGGCGAAGGTATAAGAACGTCAAGCTAAGGCAGCGACCTGGTGAGGCAAATGAGTAGTTGCTGAAGAGAGATCTATTGTCCCTCCTGTCGTCCTCCTTCGATTCTTTAATTCTTACAGAAGATTGACTTCTCAGCTGTGCCGGGAAGAAAACTGCCGGCGCTCGACAGTAAAAACACCCTCCACTACAACTAGAGCTCCTTCCGTCAATACATATCACACTAACCCTCCAGTGAGATCCAATCGGTTCTGAATCCGAGCCGGGCTCCTTCTCCGAGGTTAATGTAGTACGATGTTAGCATTCGATCTATGCCTTCAATTATGTTAGATTAATACTCAAATGCACTATGTCCACAGGGCGATGACCACTGCTATGCTCTCGTACGGAAAGGCTTGCCAAGGTGTGTACGGTATGCGAGAAATCTTGTTCGCAGCTAAGATCTTGGCTATTTAGGTGCAACAGCAACACGCAGTCTTGTTTACGGCATAAGGCAGCCAAGCACAAACACAGCCATAGCTCCCGTACATCGCACCCAAGTGTCGCGGAGGGGACGTGCACGATAAACCTTACTTCTCACTAGGTAACCCTACAAATACCCTGGAATTCCAATCTTGCCACGAAGGGGGCTGTAAGTCGTTGACGGGGCCAATTGGCCACTCAGAATTGCTCCCGAACGCTTGAAAGTTGAGTCGATATTGCAGATCAATGGAGTGCAAGCTTCAACCACCTCGAAATTCTGGAGCACTTCTTCATAGCGGGCCTATCAGTGCCTTGGATTCTGGATGTCCTCCGAAGTGAATGAAGAGTTGTGGTTAGGAGCTCCGCGCGCCACTTCGATGGGTTCGATTTCCGAACATCAATGTAAACATCTGACGAATCGGCCAATGAGTAGAATAACATCCTTCAATCCAATTATTGGCTCGCCAGCCACCCTGAATGCGAATCCGATAGGCTACTTGGCAGCGCAATTTAATTCTGTATCAGTATGGCGAAAGTGCTTCGTGGCTTCGCTGTGCTCTAGATTATAAGACGAACCGTTGTGTCTTGTCTGATTGTATCACAGCCAATCTGTGCCGATTCTCCAGCTTCAACTCGTTTGAAAGCTTCACTACCCACACTCATTGAATCCACTCTACTTCAGCCGTGATGATGCGTGCTTTTACTGCCAAAATCCTCCTTGCCGGATTGATCCCTGGCTTGCCGTGTCTTGCACAAAATGATACCTGTCCGACATCAATTGTGTGTAATATCTTTGAACTTTCCGAATGAAGATTCTAATAAACCATGCAGTGCGAGACGATCAAATCCGAGTTATCGGGCAAGGTTGAATATCCGGACACGGCTGCATACATCAAGACAAATACCTACTGGTCAGCAAGACAGGACCTGATGCCCTCCTGTATTGTTTATCCCACATCTCCTGAAGATGTTGCCAGAACTCTGTGGCTTGTGACCAACTCTAGCAGTCCCTTCACTGTCAAGAGTGGAGGACACACTGCATTCGATGGTGGATCCAGCATTCAGGATGGAGTGCTTATTGCTTTGGAGAACATGAGAAACATCAGCGTCTCTGACGACCGTGGCACAGTCTCAATTGGCCCAGGTAATCGCTGGATCAATGTCACTCAGGCAGCCGAGCCTTATGGTATTGCAGTTGTCGGCGGCCGCAGCCCTCTGGTCGGTGTTTCGGGATTCCTTCTGGGAGGAGGATTATCGTTCTTGCTTGGCAAGCGAGGCATGGGCTGTGACAACGTTCGAAATTATCAAGTTGCTCTTGCATCAGGCGAGATTGTCGATGCGAATCCCTCATCAAATACAGATCTCTATTGGGCTCTTAGAGGCGGTGCTGGGTCCAGTTACGGCATTGTCACCAGATTCGACCTCGAGGCTTACCCGCAAGGTAACATCTGGAGTCGACTGTCGGTTTGGCCCACAAACTCTTCGGAATCCGTTCTCCACACATTCACCAAAGTCACAAGAGAGAAGATGCACTCCGGACTTGACCCAGACGCCCACATGATGTAAGCAGCCAGTCCTGAATTATTATCATGAATCAGACTAACCTACAAAATAGGTTCGGCATGAGCTATGCTGGCGGCGCTCCCATGGATCCTATTCCAACGGTCTTTCAATTCCACTTGAACCTGAACTCCTCGTACGCTCCTGGTGGGGAGTTTGACACACATGCGGCATTTCAAGAAACGGCGCTCCCAAATGCAATGTCCAATACTACAGAGGTCCTTGGCATATCGGCCACGATTTACCGTACCACACAAGGCGGAGGTGGCTTTGGTGATAGAGAGTCATGGTACGCTACCTCCATCTCGGATGGTCCGTACAGCGATGCCTTCATGAATAAGGTTCAAGCAGCCTACGCCGCCTGGGCCGGTGATCTTAGAGCGAAGATGACTGCTCGAGGGGATATGCTCAACGTGACTATGGTCTTCCAGCCCCTCACGAACCCTGCATTCGAGGCAATGCAGAGAAACGGAGGTAACGCCTTGGGCCTGAAGCCCAAGGAGTACCCTAGCTATATCGTTTCAGTTCCTACGACCTGGAATCTCAAGGCAAACGACGATTTCGTCGACGGCAGCGTGGAAGCGTTTGTCAATCAACTGGACGATATGGCTAAGACGGCAGGCTTTGGCCATGGCTATGAGTACATGAACTACTCTGGCAAGTTCCAAAGCAAGAATGGGACTGTCATTGCAAGCTACGGCAAGGAGAATCAGGAAAGGCTGCGCGAAATCGCCCAGAAGTACGACCCCAATGGTCAATTGCGCGCGCTCTGGACTGGTTACCACAAGCCTTAACTAAACCTCGGACTTTCAGAGAGTGGCTCTTTCTTACTGCAATGAAAATTTCCAAGAGACGGTCGCTTTTTGCTACGGCGGGGATTTCCAGGAGGTGGTTGTTGCTTGCTGTGATAGGGATTTCTAAGAGATGATTGTTTCTTGCTGCAATGGGGAAGGATCTTCTTTTGTTTTTTGTATAGTTTATCTCTTCTTCCGGGGTCCCTCGGTGGCCCTCATACAGGTCGTCGACGTCGTGCAAATGTTATTAGACACTTTGCACTTCATGTAACATCAGACCAAGGCTTTATGTACATTTTGCTATACCTAAGCCTTTCGCTTCCCGACCCAAACTCCTATCCTCATGTTTTCGGTTATTTCAATCTGAAAGAATACCTTAACCCCAAGTGTAATCATCGCAGTTGAGGACATATGTACACTCTTGTCCATACCGGTACTTCAATTAGAAGACTAAACCGGATCTAAAGTTGAAAAACTTCAATTTCAATTTTCACGAAGACCATGTAGTCATCTATCCATGACACGTGAGTTGATGTATCGATTTGGTTAGCTGCTCCTTTCGATAGCATGCATTAACTATTTTGTCTAACTAGAAAAAATAAGCTGATCCCAGTGGCGCGCAGGCCTCAGGTGCGTGAGGAAAGCCATCTCTTTTTAGAAAAACTGGAAGTTCTACAGAAGGGAGTGCTTGATATGGTTGAGCCTTACCCTGTGTTGTCTGCCAGGACGGAAGAACCCTGAGGATCATCCCGCAAGAAGAAAAGCGGAAAGAGAGTCAAAGGACAACCAGTACAGCGTTCCACCATCGCAAGGATCTATTGGCATCTTGCCGGTGGGTGCTCGCAAAGGAGACTACCTGTACCAAATTGGGGGGATCACACAAGCTGTTGTTGTCAGAAAAGAGCAGTCGTATTGTTGTATCGTCGGGCCGGCGGTACTTGCAAATACTCTTGAAAAGGCGAGAGCTACGAGGGAAGACTGTGGCCAGTGGCTGCCGTTCCAGAAAGCGGAATCTGAAACGATTCCGGACGGCAAATCGTTGGATCTATACATCGATATCGCAATGTTGTTAGACTGAGACTTCTCACTTAATTGCGACTTGCTTGTTGCTGTCAACATACCCCTTATCCTCTCTTAGAGGGATGACCAGCTGGCATTTAAGGCAGCACATTCCTTGACTTCTGTGCTCTTAGTATCAGAATCATTTCTGCTCTTCGTGTGCGAACTTTGGAAAATGGAATAATAGCTTCCCATTTTTGGTCTATTGGTATGCGGATCGGATCTGGGGTTGGTCTTTGGGTTGGGTTTGGCAGAATCTTTTTTCTAGTGAAAATTGGATCGATCGCTGCTGGCGTTTCTGTTGTGTGTATTGAAACAAGTTCCTACTGGATTTGTAGCGAAGTTTGGATATCGGGACTCCCCGTACTCTTGATGTTGTTGTTAAGCCCACTGCTGGAGACGAGCCACTAGTTTTGCCAATTCAAGAATCATGTCCAACATTTTCCAGCTCAAGAGCTCTGTCCATCTCTTTTCTCATAGCCTACTAAGAATCATTCGACGTATTGGCGTGGCTCAGCCCCTTTGTTCAGCTCTTTAATTTTCAATCTCCTCTGTCGTCCTTTGTGTGATGTTTCGTTGAGCCTGTCGATCAGCTGCTCAAGTAAATATTGATCCAGATCAATTCAGATTTCGGCTCTTCAGAATTAGGGTTTAAGGTCTGATAAGAATCAGATGTCTTAGTTACTATCGTCTCACCAGGAAGTAAATTATCACTGGTATCGGAACACAGTCCCGGTCTTTACCCCGCTGTGGCGTTGTTCATCGAAACAATCCTGATTCCATACGAAATGATAATCAAGGGGAACGACTGCGAAACTGATATCGGATATTCATTACGAGGCTGATGTAGGGAGATTCTATCCAAATTCACTCCAGAAGTCGAAGCTTTTTTTCCAAATGAATACTGTACAAGCAATAACCGGATCGATCCCAGCGATGCATCAAATCAAATCATATACATTATCCGTGAATGAAGGTTGTGTCTGTGTGATAATGAGAGCTATATACAAGACGACAATGGTTACAATTTAATCAGAAGTCTCGCCAGAGTGGGCAGCATCAGACAGAGCTTGGAGCTCGGCCGCCTCCGCCTCGAGATCTCGCTTCTCAGCATCCTCGGCATCAATCTGAGCTTCCTCTTCTGGAGTCAAATCTTCAGTCTCTCCAGCGTGTGCAGCATCACTCTCCGCCTGGAGTTGGGTAGCTTCGGCTTGGATATCACGCTTCTCAGCATCCTCTGCATCAATTTGTGCCTCCTCTTCGGGTGTCAGATCCTCAGCTTCTCCAGCATGAGCGGCGTCGCTCTCAGCCTGGAGTTTGGCTGCATCAGCTTGAAGATCTCTTTTCTCGGCATCCTCGGCATCAATTTGAGCCTCTTCCTCGGGTGTCAGATCCTCGGTTTCGCCAGCATGAGTTGCATCACTTTGAGCTTGAAGTTCAGCTGCCTCTGACTGCAAGTCTCGTTTCTCTGCATCCTCGGCATCGATTTGAGCCTCCTCCTCTGGTGTCAAGTCCTCGGTCTCTCCTGCGTGGGCTGCGTCACTTTGAGCTTGGAGCTCAGCAACATCCGATTGAAGGTCCCGCTTGGCATCCTCCTCCGCAATCTCTGCATCAATTTCCTCTTCCTCCTCTGCCGTCAGGTCTCTCTTCTCGGCATCTTCAGCGTCGATTTGTGCTTCTTCTTCTGGGGTGAGGTCTTCAGCATCCCCAGCATGGACGGCATCGGACTGAGCTTGCAGGGCTGCAGCATCGGCTTGAAGATCTCGTACGACATTTGCTGCTACGAGGGAAGCAAGGCTGGTTCTGCCAGAGAGCATCTGAAGGTTTCTTCCCACCGATCCCATGGCAGCCTTGACATCTTCGGTCATCTGAATCGGGGCTGCATGGAGGGTGGAGGTGAATGCGACCAGCGCAATGGAAAGGACGGATTGAGTACGCATGATGAACAAACTGGAATGCAAAATTAGATGAGGGAGGAAAGTACGCTGTGAAAAGTATGGGGAGCCCAGAACTGGTGGAAGATGGGCTTATATTCTACCTAAGTGCTGCTGTGTGAGGCGGGTCTGATCAAACCTTTGTTGCTCAAGACTGTATCCTCTTGCATCGAATACTACTTAGCACGTCTGAAAATCTGGCCTCTTCCAATGAATACTGATTTTGTACGCGGATATATTTGGTCCGCGCAATGGCTCCTTGCGAGAAACAGAGTTCCTAGTCGGACGAATCTCTTTTTTCGTCATGCCGCCTTCACAAAAGCTTGTTCACACAAAATGAACGTGAAACGAAGAACTCTCTCCAATCGCGCAAAGAGAAACTACCCTGCCTGCGTTCAATTGGCTACAAAGTCCAACGACGGATGTTCCATGATGAGCGTTCCTTGGCAAGGGTGCCAGGGTGCAGCCAAGCTTTCCAAGGCTCGGGAGATGCTCAACAGCCGCATATCCGTGCACCTCCCCAGCAACTGGCCAAGCGAGAAACAACATTTGTTTCGTTTTTGAATCGGCCGTTCCAGCTCCCAGACCGGCTTATCATTCCCCTCGAAGTACCTAGGTACTGATGCTTGCCGCAAAGCTGCGACCCGCAAGCTACTGGAGCCGACCGATGCAACAACATCATCGTTGGAGGATGCCATACTTATCCCACTACCTGCCTGCCTTGGTCGTCTATACTTTGTTCAACACAAGCCGAAAGCTTTCGTGAGAACTGCGTCAAGGTCGTGGCTTTGCTGGCAAGACCAGTCAACTCGATTCAAGCTGCGTCAATCTGGGTTCAAATCATCCCGAATCACCAACGCCATGGTCAAATTCAACGCACGAGGCAGGCTTGCCCCCTTGGGCGTTGGTCGATGTTGCCGCTTCAACAGCTTTATAAAGGGCATGGGCATGGTAATTTTTGCTCTTGTGTCAAGGGCCACACTTGGTCAGAGTACTGGCGTAACCAAGTTTCTGGAGCTCGCCGTGTTGTTTATCAGCCAAGTTCCAGGACGAACAGGGTTGAGATTAGGTCAGCATTTACGTTATGAAGATTAGCTCATCAGAATATCCATACAGAATAGTACATGATGATCAGGCAACAGTTTACTACCGAGGACTGAAAGATTATGCTTCCATCGAACACAAAATGTATGCGTAAGTAGTTGTCCACATTCTAGGTAATTTAAATGGACTCCTCGATATCAATGCTCGAATGCTGCTTTTTATCAAGCCCCAGCTTGAATGTCCATCGTTTTCCATACCTCCAAACTCGTTTCACCATTTCAGAATTATCTCTTTCCTCAATATACCTGAACGAGTTTCTAAATGTCATCTAGCGAGTCCCACAGCGCACTAAGCAGTCCCAGTCCGACGCCACCACCCGCTTATCCAGTCAACCGCTTGTACCATCTCGATAACCTTCGAACCACACTTACGGGCTTGGTCATTCTTCATCATACTTCTATTCCATATGGCGGCCTCGGCTCATGGTCTTACCGCTCACGCTTTCATACTGAAGGCTCATCTCCAAGCCTGGTCGTTTTCAACGCCTTAAATCAAAGCTTTTTCATAGGATCATTCTTCTATCTATCTGGAATGATGTCGTCCCAATCTCTTCGTCGATGAGGTCCCGCAGCTTTTCTAAAAACAAAGTGGATCAAACTTGGCATTCCAGTTGCTGCCTTTACTCTTCTGGCGCCACCGCTTCAGACTTGTGTGCAGAGATTGTTGGTGGGGAAAGAATTGACATGGAACATCCTAAGTTACCACATTCGAGGACTGAGAGGAGTAAAAGGTCCAGTCTGGTATGCAGCTGTTCTGCTGCTGTTTGATACTCTGTATGCAATACAACCCAGGATTCCGAGTCTCTCATTTGGTTCTACCATGGCATTAAATGTGGCCACTACTTTTTTGTTGCGAATCTGGTATCCCGCTGGTAGGGCAATCGCTCCGTTCAATCTGCAGCCTGGGTACCTGCCACAATACATCATTTCATATAACTTTGGCACGCAATCATCGATCCCGACACCTGTCAGCCCACCGATGCTAAGTCGTCTACAGAAGAGATTCCTACTTGGTGTCTCTGTAGCTTCCGGGCTATCGATCGTGAGCTTGCTTCGTTTTCATCCTCTGGCTTCAATGAGTGGCGGATGGAATTGGCTTGCATTTTCATATGCCATACGGAATGAATCAACAGGATTGTTGATCGGGAGCACATTACTCGATGCATTCCGGGGAAGTTCGTGGGGTACAAGGAAGTGGGGAAATATCAGAAGATACTCATACGTTGCATTCTTGGCACATCAACCGGTTTGCGTGATCATCCAGAGTATCATGGACTCCTGGCCAGCAGATGGTTTGATGAAGACTATTGCAATTGGGGTGCCGGCAATCGTGGTGAGTTGGATAGCCGGATGGGCTTTGACACTGGTGCCAGGAGTTGGCGAAGTCGTCTTGTAAAGACCCTCTGACCTACGTGGCTATTACGAATGTTATTTATAGCGGGATGGTGCTTTCGAATGAAGTTCCCGAATCATGATAGCTCGCGCTGAAAATTCAGACTAGGAGCTTAATGTCAGATCCTTGAAAATGGTGATGGTCTGCAATTTGTATTCTCTTACCTGAATGCTTTGGTGTGTTCTGCCAGTATAATGGTCCAGTCTACCGCGGGCATTAGTTCAAATTTCAGTACGAGATTTTAGCGTAGAGTAGGATGTCCAACGTAAATCGAAAGCACCGTTTGGAGCGACTCCTCGAACTTACGGCTGATGCTGGCCACATCGGCATGATGCTGTGTTCTCATTCAACTGGCTATCTGCAAAGCTTCACTGCTTGAGATGACAGATGATCTTGCTGCCAAGTGTGAATTTCGCGCTAGGGAGTCGACATAAATGGCAATTACAGAATGGCGTCCATCGGCATGGCTCTGGGAGGATACTCTGTACTTCTTGCATTGCGAGTGTTGGTGACTTGCTTGCACCTGTGTCGGAGCGGACGTAAATGACAATTAAGTAGCTAGCTCCAAGGCGATGGGAATATCTCAGGCAGATAATATCGGCAAGGTGGGGGCGATATGCCTGAGATTCGAGAAGTCACCAAGGAATATGGAGACCTGATCGACATTCAGGATATCCAAGCAGCTATCCCTTTAGCGAACATGAGAGGTCAAACAACCGATTTATATTCCATGAAATATCAACCTTCTACTCAATCTTCCCGTGGCTTTAATCCAACTCTGTAATATCCCTGCACAAACCAAGGGACGGTGTGAACTCGTTGCTCATGCGATTGTCCAGGAATCAAGCTCATCTCATACCTCCGCATGATAGTTGAGAGAATGATCCGCATCTCCTTCAGAGCGAATTGCTGTCCAGGGCAGTTTCTCGACCCCGCTGAGAACGGCAAGAAAGCCTTTCGGTCGACTTCCACACCCTTGTACTTACCAAGCCATCTTTCCGGCACGAATGAAGTTGCATCGGGCCAAATGCGAGGGTCTTTCATCAGGGCACCGACTGCGGGGGAGACGATGGTCTAGAATGTCAGCAGTGTTCAGATCAAGGGATTGGCTGCTTACTTCAGGCGGAACCTCGTAGTTCGCTAACATGGTAGTCTCTTGCGTGTATCGTGCAAGACCTGGATAGTCAGTTGCAGTCAGTGAGACGGACTGGAATGTGCGTTAATTAGACCTACCAACTACCAGGATTGGAAGAACTCTCATACTCTCATTGATGCATGCGTTCAAGTATGGCAGGTCTTGAGTGTTGGCGAAGGTTATTGAATCGTGCTTGGACCGAAAGGCAGTATCGATTTCAGCAATCAGCTTCTTTAATTTCTCGGGATTGTTCAGAAGGAGCAAGTATGTATGAGTGAGGGTGACAGCTGATGTATCGCTTCCTGCAATCATAAATAATGCCATCTCTTCACGGATATGCTGATGAGTGAAAGCCACGGGGTCAGCTTCGTGACTTTCAAGAAAGATCTGAACGAGGTCCTTCTTGACAAGTCCCTTCTCGGCTCGACGCTTGGAGATGATGCCGTCTATCATGTTGTTGAACTCCTCAGACTGCGATGGAGGTACGAATGGAAGGTATTTGATGAAAGGGAACTGGGCATCAATTGCTGCTCGCTTCAAGCGATCATGGAAGAGATTCTTGAGCTTCTTGTCGTTTGAAGCAACGAGGTTGAAGGAGCCACCGAAGGATGTGGCGGACATTATATCCTATCAGTTCTGTGAGCGAAGTGAAAGTGCCCTTGAAAATCTTAAGACTTACGAAGGACAAGTTCCCCATCATGTTCGATATATCGATCACTGTGTACCCATTTCCCTTGGCGCATTCCTTATCTAGCCATTCCTCGAACACCTTGACGCATTCCTTTACAATTGGCTCCAGCGCATTCAAATAACTGATAGAAAATCCTGGCGAAAGGAGTCGTCGCTGCGGGGAAATCGTGAGCATGCGAATACCATCCTGAACCTGAGGATGAGACCTACCTTTTGTTTATACTTGACCTTATCTGTCTCAGTGATAAGACTAGTGATATTGTGATGCGGACGGATCGCTTCATAAATAGGAGACTTGACCAGGTCGTCTTCCACGAGAATTTTCTGAACCGCTGCCTTGTCTCTGAACAAGAGATCCCTCGGACCTTCTGGAGCGTCAATGTCTCGCCTTCAATCATTTCTTCCAAGGTACTGACCAACGCGGACCACATCTCCATACTTGTCAAGAAGCGCTGGAAGGGTGTTCATGCAGTTTCCCGTGATGTTTTCGATCATCCACGGAAGGGAGGTCATGCTCCAGAGCTTTGGACCTGGGATCTTTGACAGCGGGCCGGTGAAGGCTAATTTGAGCGCGAGGACTAGCCTTCGCAGTATTTCTGCAGTCGCGAGCCATAGCAGGAGCGAGATGTAGGTGTTCATAGTTTATGGATCGATGAGTGTAGATCGGAAGGTTGTTCACGTTAAAAGAAGAAACGTTTCATACGTGTGAAGATGTTCGAGAGGTTGGAATCGGACGTGCGGCGCGGCTGAGGGAACTAAGCGAATCCTGGAAGTAAGCAGGACCCGGGAGCGCTTTCATTGGACATATCGTAAGGTATTATCGGGGGAACCTTGAAATCTTACTCCTGGCACAGGTTCAAGTTGCGTATTTTATTCGGCGAAACAAGCCCTAGGCTGACATCGGGATGTTGACAGGTGGGATTGCGTCGCTTGACACAATTTGTGGATCTAGCAGCAGAATATATGAATTCGTTCATTAGTCCTTAGTACAGGCGAAGTGCATTCCGTGTGAGGAATAGTTATCAGGTACCGATACAAAGATGTGCGGCCGCACATCATTCAAGCATTGGCATTTATACTTTTCACAAATGTCTTTCCATGTACTATATCCAAACTCTATCCCACACCTGCTTACATATGTTCGCTACACATCAAGAAGAATAGTAGGTCTGGTTTGGCGGAAGAGGTCTCCGCGGACTTCTTCCGAGGCTGGAGTACGTCGGTGTTGGTGAAGTCTGAGATTCATACAGGACATTGGAGTTGTTCGTCCTCAGTGTGTCGTGGCCTGCATTGAAGGAAGGACGCGGTGATTGTGAGGGCGATATGTGATGCGCTGGTGGTGAGTGGTAACTTGTGTCATGGACTTGTATCATGTTCATTTTCGGATCGACTTGATGCAGCTGGTTTTCATTCCCGGAAAGCTCTGCTGGAGGCGAGTTCGCTGGCAGTTGGTATTGTTGCGTCTGCATTTGGAGGCTGCGATCATAATATGGTGTTTGAGGCGCGTGAGGTCCAAGCTGTGCTTGCGAATAACTTGGTGCCGGATTGTATGCCACTCCAGGTGTATCTGCTGAGTCCCGCCTCGTTGAAAGACGTGCCTTCTTTCTTCCTCGGCAAAAGAAGCAGCATCCACCCAGCGATAAGGCAAGAAGCAGTAAAGCACCCCCAACAGCGATTCCGACAATAGCTCCCGTCGGGAGCTTGGGTGATGAGGTTTCTGGTTGGGCAGAAGTAGCTCCTGGCACGGGTCGTGTCGGAGAACGGACTGCAACCGATGCTTTCTGGGCAAAGTAAACCCCCAGATCACCATTATCGAATCCAGCGGCGGGTGTAGTAGCAGTAGCACCTCCTGTTGACCTAATGAATATTAGAGCCCTGGAATCGAGAAAATTTGGAGGACTTACGAGCCACCAATAGCAGAAATGACCTCCGGAGGCACAACGTATGAAGTGATGTTGAGAGAATAATCATTCCAAATCTTGCCACTGACTTTACCAAGATCCAGATTGTGGGTTCCCCAAGTCACAGGACTGTCACATTCATCATTTAACGGAAAGGTCCCTCCGATGATGAGCATTTGGCCGTCGCCAACAACGTTGCAGGACAGAGAGTGGTGAGGCTTTCCCCCATCGGAGCTCTCCCACCAGCGGATCCATTTGAACGATGGCATGGTCAGAATGTAGACATCGTCAAATCCGGTCTCATTGGCACCGAATCCCATTCCGCCGTACAAGTAGCTACAAATTGTCAGTTTTCCTCAATGCAGAAGATGACCCGATTCGCAAAACTCACATGTTGTAGGATGATTGATCCGGCGCCCAAACAACATCAGCACAGAACTTCCTTCTCGATAAAGGAGTATCTCCTCCGGCAGTTTGGGTGTACCATTTTGAACTTCGAATATCGTAGATATGAATCAATGACATTGGAGCTGGAAGTGTTGTGTCGTTGTGGTACGGCGCCGTGACACCTCCAAAATAGACAAGCAGCCCATCATCACTTGCCGGAACATAGACCATGACACCTTCTGCTCTGGGGATCGAATCTGCAGGACCAGTGTTATTTGTCCAGTCATTGGTGTTCATATCATACTTGATCAGGGAATTTGTTGCCAAGGGTCCTCCAGACCAGCCTGGTACCGAATTATTGCTTAGCCATCCTCCAAGCATGTAACCTTGGCCCAGTTCTGATATCGCAACTCCACCTCCGTAAGAGACGCTCTGTATTCCTTTGCCTGGGGCTCCCATCGAATGCCAGTTATCGTTGAGGACATCGTAGGACAGGAGGTTGGGAGTATTTGGCGAGTAGTCTGAATGGTCCCCTCCATACAGGTAGAATCGCTTATTGACGTTGTCTTGCCATAGTATCCCACCACTGACGCTCGGTATAGATTGGTTCTTGCTCAAGTTGGCATACAATTGGGGCACTTCGATTGACGGAGGACTGGAGTCAAGATCTTGGTACACGAGCCATGAATCTGTACGTCACAAAGTCAGCGTGTGGCATCACGTATTCGCAACCTACAAATGGAAGTCTTGAACTTACTTGTATAGTTGTTTCTGTTCTGCGAAATGGGATTCCAATTAACAAATCCTCCATCAATGTAAAGTCGCCGATTGATTACAGCACTCTGGTGGGCGAACCGCCGACAGAAGTCCTTGACGGGGTCTTTCTGCTGAAGAGAAAGAGTCACGAACAAAAACCACAATCCCAGAAGTTTCAACATCCTGCGAACTTCTTCGCTATCAATTCAAGACCTTCGCCTTGTAACACACCAACTCTCAAGATGCGGAAGGCCGCCTGTTCAGCCAAGGCTGCCAAACATTTGCTGAAGATTGTCTAAGTGACAAATGAACGACTTCAACATAAATCTCCGAATGACATCGATATAGTGATACTTGGTGGTCTCCAAACGTCGCGACTGAATGCCAACTACTGAAGAACAAAGATACAGAAGATAATAGACGAGGAACCAGGTCGAAGGGGGCGATATCACCATGTTTATTGGTAGCACCACTACCGGAGCCGTGGGCTGACACGCACATGATTCCTTCTTCTAGGCAGGCTGAACCAGTTTCCGAGTTGATGATTTCGTGTCTTGTATTTGCCCTGCGACATTCGAGCCAGGAGACAGTGGCGTATATTGGTGGAAAGCACTGGATGAGTACGAGGGGAGAAGATGCGGTGCCACGGGAGTTGGCGAATGAAGTTGCTGACCGAGGGTGCAGCTGAAGGATGGCTGCATGGCAGAAGCCGTGTATAGTCTTTCAGCTGAGCGACGTGAGTACAGGAAACTTCGAATTCCGGCGTGACAGTCTGATGCTTCTCGGTAGTTGGTACAAAAGTGGACGCGCATCCATTGGATTATGGGAGCGACAAAGCTTGCTCAAGAGGGATGTGCATCTACCAATCCGGTGAGCGAAGCTCGTCGTTGCAGACTGCTGGGAATGCCCCAAGACGTATTCTGGTCAATTATCTTCGGCCTCCACTAGGAGCTTTCGATTATCATTCAGCCTGGCAGCACTATTGAAGTGAGAATGTAGATCAGTAAAACTGTAAGAAGCCTGGATTGTCGGGACAGCAACCGGGGAATCTTTGCGTGTGATATTTCGCTGAAAAACTCTCGTCGTAGAAGCTTATCCATTCTACAACCAGTCACTGATAACTCCATAGCAACCCCTGACTTCTGCTTTCGCTCTTCCAGATATGGCTAGGATTATGCAGTGGCTGATGACGATGAGTAAGATGTGTTGTTGATGCTGGTGATGATCAGGTGTGGAGTGGAGAGACTGAAAAGCCAGGTACGAGGGTAAGATCTCACTGGGGCCGATTATCTTCCGCCTCACGGTATTGATGGCTACGGGATTCGTTATGGCAGGCAAATACAGCTCACTTGCACGCTTGCATCTCTCGACCTTTACAGCTTGAATGAATTGCTTCACTAGCCAAAGAATATCGTTCTACAAGGGAGAATATGTTTACGAGTGCCTATTTATTCAACATAACATACAAGTCAATAATCCTTCCAGTCTAGCTGGTCCATCCTGTCCATCATGCAACGAAGCATATTACTAAACCCAAGTCCCATCATGCAAAAGAATGCAGGGCAACTATCAATGCCGAACGCCGTGAAAGAAAGGAAACCATAAAAAGCGTGAGCATTCAACCATGTATCCGTCATCAACAATCCTTACACAATCTAACCACTGCACATCATACACTCCTCTCTGTTCTCAATGCTGCCTGGAAGGTCATTAGTGTTGTTCAAGGGTATGTCAGGATAAGAGAACTTACATTGCAGCGCAGCCTCGGCGTAAATATCGTGCTCTCTATCATCACTCTCACCCTTGACATCCTCTTCCTGAGTCTTGACAGGGTTGGCAGGCTCAGGGAGTTGCTCTTCCTTTGGTGGTGCAACTGCTGGCTCGGTCGCAAGAGACTTAGGAGAATCTCCCTCTGGTACATCAGCCTTGAAAGCTGGGGTCTTGATGACAGCTGCAGGGGTGAACTTCTTGTTCTCAGACGCCGGCGGAGGAGTTGCCGTCGGCGTCGGAACCCCGTTTGGGGCACTGCTGGGTGATGTCTTTCTGTACATTGGTTGAGGGCCAGGAGATTGGGTGATGAAACCAGTTGAAGGTCGCTTCTTGGTGATGCGCTCGCGAGCGACATTGGTGTCGGCAACGAGAAGGGCCTCTTGATCGACAGTGAACTGGATGGGAGCTGAAGCAGCCATGGTACGGAGATAGTACATGCCGGTCTTCAGGCCCAACTTCCAGCCAGCAAAGTGCATACTGGTAATCTTTCCCATGGTTGGATCCTTCATGTGAATGTTCATCGATTGTGACTGATCAATGTATGCACCACGGTCAGCTGCCATCTGGACAATGGTACGCTGCGAGATCTCCCAAACAGTCTTGTAGAGAGCCTTGATGTCAGCAGGTATGTTAGGGATGTTCTGAATGGAACCACCATCAGCGATGATGCGGTTCTTCATGTTGTCAGACCAAAGTCCCATGTCGACGAGATCTTTCAACAACCAAGGATTGACAACCTGGAACTCACCAGCCAACACACGACGAGAGTAGATGTTGGAGGTGTATGGTTCGAAGCACTCGTTGAAGCCCAGAATTTGACTGGTACTGGCAGTTGGCATAGGGGCGACCAGCAAACTGTTGCGAAGACCGTGTTGCTTGATCTGCTGCTTCAAGGAGTCCCAGTCCCAAAGATCTGTAGGTGTGACCTTCCACATATCATATTGGAGCTCTCCCTGGGATGCTGGGGAGCCCTCATATGTCTCGTAGGTGCCGTGCTGCTTGGCGAGTTCGACGGACGAAGTGAGAGCGGCATGGTAGATGGTCTCAAAGATCTGGATGTTGAGGTGCTTGGCCTCAGGAGACTCAAATGGAAGACGGAGGGCGAGGAAAACATCCGCAAGACCCTGGACACCAACGGCAATGGGTCTGTGGCGGAAATTGCTCTTGCGTGCCTCGGGAACGGGGTAGTAGTTGATGTCGATGATCTTGTTTAAGTTCTTGACAACAACCTGGCAGACCTCGTGGAGCTTTTGGAAGTCATAGCTGCCATCGTTCTGGTTGACGTATGTTGGGAGAGCAAGGGAAGCCAAGTTGCAGACAGCGACCTCATCGGGAGCACAGTACTCGATGATCTCGGTGCAGAGATTGGAGCTGCGAATGGTACCAAGGTTCTTCTGGTTGCTCTTGCGGTTGCAGGCATCCTTGTACAACATGAAAGGGTTTCCGGTCTCAGTCTGGGCCTCGAGGATGGAGTACCAAAGCTTCTGAGCCTTGATGGTCTTGCGACCCTTGCCCTCTGCCTCATACTTCTCGTAAAGAGCCTCAAACTCATCACCGTAGACATCAGCAAGGCCGGGGCACTCATTGGGGCACATCAATGTCCACATGCCGTTCTTCTCAACCCGCTTCATGAAGAGATCAGGAATCCACAGGGCGTAGAACAGATCGCGAGCCCGAACCTCTTCCTTTCCGTGGTTCTTTCGGAGGTCCAGGAACTCGAAGACATCTGCGTGCCATGGCTCCAAGTAGATGGCGAAAGCACCGGGTCGCTTATTTCCACCCTGGTCAACATATCTGGCCGTGTTGTTGAACACTCGGAGCATGGGAACAATGCCGTTGGAGTTTCCGTTGGTACCAGCAATGTATGCACCTGTAGCACGGATTCTGTGGACATTGAGACCAATGCCTCCAGCATTCTTGGAGATCATGGCACAAGTCTTGAGAGTATCATAAATTCCGTCAATGCTGTCCTCCTTCATGTCGATCAAGAAGCAAGAAGACAGTTGTGCTTGTGGGGTGCCAGCGGCAAAGAGAGTTGGAGAAGCGTGTGTGAAGTATTTGCTGGACATCAGATTGTATGTCTCGATAGCACTCTCGATATCGTCGCCGTGGATGCCAACTGCCACTCGCATAATCATATGTTGTGGGCGTTCGGCAATCTTGCCGTCAAGGCGAAGGAGGTAGGATCTTTCGAGAGTCTTGAATCCGAAGTATTGGTAGTTGAAGTCCCGATCGTAGACAATGGCGGAGTTGAGCTCGGCCTCGTGCTTCATGACACATTCGTATGTTGCTTGGGAGATCATTGGGGATGCTTTCTTGTTTCGTGGGTTGACATAGTGGTAGAGGTCGGAAATCACAGTCGAGAACTGCTTCTTCGTCTGCTTGTGGAGGTTGGAAACCGCAATACGTGCAGCAAGGATGGCATAATCTGGGTGGGTGACAGTCATGTATGCAGCAGTCTCTGCGGCCTGTGGGGCAGAAGAGTTAGCAGATTTCCACGACGCGATGCGACGCGTTGTAGACAAGAAGACGTACCAGATTGTCAAGTTCGATTGTAGTGACACCTTGGTATACGCCAGAGATAACCTTTTGGGTGATTGCTGCGGCATCAACATGTTCGGCATCGAGTCCATAACACAGTCGAGAAACGCGGGCTGTGATCTTGTCGAACTGAACACGCTCCTTGCGACCATCTGCAGAGGCTTTAGCATATGGCAAAGGGAGAAGAGCAAAGCATTAAGAACAGAGAGAAGATCCAATACATACCACGCTTGAACACGAACATGATGGCGACGTGTAGCGGTGGTGGGGTATTGGTGAAGAAGGGGGTGGCAAGAGTATGCTGCTTTCAAGGATGGTATGCGATTTGCAATGGTATGCAGTGTTACTCGGAACAATCAATCGAGTAGAGTTGCAGGCTCAAGAAAGATGGGGAGGGGAGAGAAGGAGGTGGTGGTGTTGATGTTGGAGGGAGGAAGAGAATGGAGGTGCAGGTGCAGGAATGTTTTCTGAAGTACTTCAGCAACGCGACTTAGGGCGCGTCCCCCCTGCCACTTTTTGTAAGCGGGCAGTCCTAGCGCGACAACAACGCGAAACCACTTAAGGGTTTTGTGCCGATGACTTGCCTCAGATGGGGAAATTTATGATATGGGAATGATACTTGCTTACCTAGCATGAGTCAAGAGTGGATTCTTCTCATCAAAATCATGTTTATGTTCAGGCAGCATCACCCAATTGAGGTTTACTCCTCGACATCACGTCGAAAAGAGGCATCTGGGCAGGTCTTTTGCAAGATCTGGACGATTCTTGTTTCGAATCCATAGATAATACAGAACAAATGTGGTCATATGTCCGAGGCCTGGAACACACGACATTGAGGACAGCGCTTCCAAGCGGAAGAGCAAGATAGACACCCAAATTGAGAGCCGTGAAAAGTAGTTTGATACATCAACATATTCTGACAGCCTTCTAACGTTATATCATCCATATGTTCCAAGACCATTCCGGCCACTATACTTTTACAGTCCTATCTGATTCGATTCCAAGGTACTCATCCGCATCTGTCGTCGGGATAAGTTTCTTTCCAACTCCTTCGGAATATCAGCTACTGTTTCCCCACGTCAATGAGGATGGACATAATCACCAGCATCATAAGAACCAGCCCCAAACATTTCATTCATAGATTTAGCCAACTCGACCTGGACCTTTTGCCGGTTCTTTCCTGCGAAGGACTTCTTGAATGGAGCAGCAAGAACGGAATTCCAATCATCGATCTCGTGGAGTTTCTTGCCCTTGGTCGTCGATGTGACCATGAACTGTTCTCCGTTCTTGATAGACAATGATTGGATTACTGCATTTCTTGCTGTGAACGAAAGCTCCAACTGAGCTCTCAATCAGTAAACACCCAGGAGCCCTTTCAGGAGATCAAACTTACATCCTGTGGAAATCGCCGTATATCTTTCTCAGCCAATGCCGCCCCATCCACTCCAGACGTGGAGAATTCGAATTGAGGCGTCTGGCCATATATCCAATCCTCGGACTGCAAATCGATTAGCCCTGCATTTCCCCATATATCTTTCACATACCAACAATTCTTCCAATCCACGCTTGATCTCGGGGACCTCCATCTCGGCTCGCCCAACAGTCATGCCCTTGCTATGGCTGTACATCTTCCAAAACTGATGCTTAACCGCCGCTTCAAACTTTGTATTGTCCATCCCAACATTGGTTATCCTAGAGCTAACACTTTCTACTCCCTTGGCCTTGATGAATGGTTTGCCTGGAGCCCGCAGATACTTCGATATAGAACCAATATTCGGACTTGACAAAAGACACGTCCCATGATGTACGGATCTTAATCTTGTGAGCTTATATGCTGACCCAGAAATCTTGAATGGCAGTTCCCCTTCCCCTGGCACCGTCTTGTCCACTACAATATCATGTCGTTCATTGACCCTGACTTTCTCCACGCCCAAGTTCCGCAACGCTCGGGCAACCATTTCAGCATGTTTGTCTCGGTCGAACTCTGCCGTAGGCATTATTATGCTGTAATTGACGTTTCCCTCATCGTGGAAGACAGTTCCTCCTCCAGATCTCCGGCGTACAAGTTGTACTCGATGTTCTGCATTCTGGAGCATGGTGTGATCATTTCGCAGCAGGCCCAGGTTGACTTCTGTCCATGGATTCTGGTTCCTCCCAATTATCACACTCGGTCTATTTGTATATAGAAAGAGAATGGTAGAGTCCGCTGGCGACTTCTGAAGGAGGTAGTGTTCGATAGACAGGTTGAGGTACGGGTTTGGGCTTCGAGAAGTGTAGACCTGGTACTTATTGGATGGATCTGCGACTGCGCGCACAAAAGCTGAGAAACGTCGAACATTCTGCCGCGGTATTTGTATTTGTAATCGGGCTTGTCGCAAGGAACTGAGTCCTCTTGAAGGAGCCATTGAGAGACAAAAATAAAGTTGTTGATCCAGCTTCAAGCTTCAACCAAAGAATCGCTAAAGCCGCCGGAGCATCACTGCAGACACGCCCGATGCCCCCTGTGAATGGTCCGAGCTCGGCAACCCCTCGACGAGTCATCATGCTCAAAAAATAACACCATATTGGAATTTCTAGATCGCATCCTAAACTCAACCTCAAAACTTCACAAACAGCCAACATGTCTACTTTTGGTCAATATTTCAAGGTCACCACGTACGTAGCACCTAAATTGATTCCTTGCGAGTACCTAGCAACTAATACTTCCGCAGCTATGGCGAATCGCATTGTCGCTCGGTGGGATGTATCGTCGACGGTGTACCTCCCGGAATGCAGCTCACAGAGGAGGACATCCAGCCGCAGATGACGAGACGACGACCAGGTCAGAGTGCCCTCACTACGCCCCGCAATGAGATGGATACGGTCGAGATCCAATCTGGGACAGAATTCGGCGTTACGCTGGGAACTCCAATCGCAATGATTGTTCGCAACAAAGACCAGAGACCCAAGGACTACGGAAACTCCACAATGGACCTCTACCCTCGTCCAAGTCACGCAGACTGGACATACCTCGAGAAATACGGCGTCAAGGCAAGCAGTGGAGGAGGACGGAGTTCTGCACGCGAGACAATTGGACGAGTGGCTGCGAGCGCGATTGCAGAGAAATATCTGAAGCTGGCACACGGAATCGAGATTGTAGCATTTGTGACATCTGTTGGAGGCAAGCATATGTTCCCTGCAACAGCAGAACATCCTACGCCCGCTTCGAACCCAGCTTTCCTCTCTCTGATCGAAACCATCACACGCGAGAAAGTCGACGAGTTCGTACCGGTCCGGTGTCCAGATGCTACGGCAGCGAAGGTTATGGGAGATCACATTGCAGAATTCAGAGATAGGGAGGATAGTATTGGTGGAACGGTTACATGTGTTATCAGGAATGTGCCGAGCGGATTGGGAGAGCCTGTGTTCGACAAGATGGAAGCCATGCTTGCTCACGCCATGTTGAGCATACCCGCGTCAAAAGGATTCGAAATTGGATCTGGATTCGGTGGCTGTGAGATTCCTGGCTCAAAGCACAACGATGCATTCGTCCTTGCACCTGTCGTTCCACCTATGGAGACCGGCGCATCGAAAAACGGCGTCCCAAGGCCAAAGCTTACAACGAAGACCAACAACTCCGGCGGTATTCAAGGAGGCATCACCAATGGAGCACCAATATACTTCAGAGTTGCTTTTAAGCCACCTGCGACAATTGGAAAGGCCCAAGCAACAGCTACATACGACGGAGACGAAGGTGGTGTTTTGGAGGCCAAGGGACGACACGATCCATGTGTTGTTCCTCGGGCTGTGCCCATTGTTGAGGCTATGGCTGCGTTGGTGATTGTGGATGCGTTGATGTCACAGCAGTCGAGACAAGTCACCCGAAGTCTTCTTCCTCCGTTGAAACAGACTGTCCCTACGAAAATTGGAGGAGAGGAGTCTGTTCAGAAGAGCTCTGTTGATGGTCAAGGCGTTAATGGTTTGAAGTCGGAGTAAACAAAATGGGTTGTATAGATTTATGCATTGATTTGGTCGCAAACTCACCTTTCCCCCTTCATGAAGTTTCACGATGATCCCAGCTTCGAAGGCTTTCTGTCTGAGCCTAACCACATCGAGAAAACAGCACGATATCTCATGCCGGCCAGATACTGGTGAGATAAAATGTTCTCTTAGATACCATGCACTTGTACACCCCAAAGACGTATTGGCATATTCTGTTAAGTATGAGTAAATCCCAAGCATCCAAAGAAATTTCTTGCTTCTCCGCTCCAAAATATCAAAGAATGTCCCTGCTTGAAGCTTCTTCGCTAATTTTGTGAGCAATGATGCATAAGGATGTCTCTCATTTTTCGGTCCTGGCATGCCGATTCCTAAGCCCTTTGTCATTTCGACGGCCGTGTTAGGATTTGATGTCTAATTTGATTTTCCCTTTCTTCTTTTCTTGTAAATGGAGTGGTATTCAGCAACTTGACATGCCGTCCTCTAATAGCCTCGATTCCCCATTTCCCGTTCACCCTCCAGACTTTTATAAGTTGGGTCCAGTATTAAGCAAATAATGGGTGTCTCTTCGGTGAGTATGGCCAGGACCGCGAAGCAGCCGGACTTTTCATGATTCGACCCATCATTCACGCAATAGAAAAGATCCCAGAAAGACTAGTGTTTTGTTATGGACTTTACTGTAAAAAGATATTTACAAAAGAGGCACTTCCATGTAACTAACGAGTGGAAAACCCTGACTTGTGACTTCAACAGTCTCGTTTCCTCTACAAAGTCACATCCTGTTGTGGCACTGCAATAAACTGGCCATTTCTGAAATTTGACGACCAAAGTCAAGATATTGATTTCTCATACTGCTCGGAAGCTTCCACGTGTAATCTGGTTCTGTTTCGTAAAGTCTGAAGCTTCAAGCATCAGCTTAGCATGAAAATAGTTTGGACTTCTAGTCTATTCTCGTGGTCCGTCGTTATTACAGTAAGATGAATGAATATCGATTATTCCACCGTCTAGGGATGCTAGTTGTGAAAGCATGATGGCACAGAGGGCATTGAAACAAGAAAGACTCTGCTTATCGAGGACCTACTCAAAAGCCCGTCGTTGCTTACGTTGTGTTTTGCTTCGAATCTGTGATTGTTTTTGTGCAAATTTAAGGTAGGGCTGCAATGAGCAGGGAAGAAGCAATCGATAGCCATTCCAGATTTCAAATTCTGTACTTCGTATGTAAGGACAGGTATATGTCTCCAGACGGTATCATTTCTCGCTGTGCTCGTATCACATTTGGATTGAATCATACCTGGGCGCGCCTGGGCAAAAAGTGCTTACAAACGTAAGTTGAACGTGGGTATTTGCTTGAGTTTTGTTTATTTCGTTGGAGTATCAAATGATTAAGCGAGTGGTAGGGACATCCAAATACAAACATTAGATCCGAATTCCACCATTCGTGATCTAATCCCTTGCTTGAATGCATATTCTCTATCTCCCATCACGAAACTCCCATGAGAAGGAATAGACAAGCTGGTTCCTGTACAATTCAAGATCATGAAAATGCTCGAACCAAGTCTGTTGAGTCTTCGCTGCGAAGCAAAACGCAAGCACAAGTCATCAAGGGGCAGAGGTGGAGCTTACAAGCATTTTCCCTTGCTTCTAAGCCCCAACTTGAACAGCTCCCAATCTGAAGCTCAGGGATACTCCCTGGTAGCCTCTCAAATCAGAAGTCTAGGCTAAATTCTTGAACTTCTTGCTTAAAGGCGGCATGACAGGAAGCATTTTTAATGTAGCCCAGTATACAGCTCTAAGTAGACAGAGGAGGTAGGACTTGCAGAGTTGCGAAGGATTAGATTTCCGGATCTCTGTTTCGGGAGGTGGTGGAATCAGACAGCGATTATGTGGCAGAGACGCATCGATAAAAGCACCAACTGTAAAAAGAAATGCAAAAGAATTCCCAGAAAGCTTTGATGAATCTCGCGATCGTAAGTATCAAACTTAATAAGAAGCTTTCCAACAGTCCGCCCTTTGGCTGATGAAAGTTTGGTGCCTGCTGGGCAGATTTCTTCATGTAGTGAAGAGGTCTGGATATACGGATTTCAAGGTTGGGGTCATATATGAAATCATAGAATCCAGCGCGCCAGCCCACTGAGTCATTTGCTCCAAGAGCAGAGGTAGAGGTAGGAGACTACGTTCCGAGATCAGTCGAAGCTTACTTATGTCTTGAACTGTTTTCTGGTCGACAATGAGTCTCGAATAGGAGACTTTTGTACAATTTTTCTAACCTTCTGTCACACATCACTGTTTAGTAGAGCTGGCCGCAACCTTTGATCAGTACACTGTGTCTGAAGATATTACACCGCACTAGCTCTTTCTCAATTTACGTTAAGCGTTGACTGAGTTGCAGACACTCCTTCTTCACCCAGGGGCTCAGAGCCGACTTGCGACCAGTTCTTGAATGTTTTTCCCGCACAGGAGAAGGTAGAGCCTCGAACCCTAGGAAATGCCAAAATATTCCTATTGCACAGCGGTGATGATTCATGGGCTACCACCTCAAATATATAGAGAGAAGTAGAAGTAGAAGTCCACAATCACAAAACTCTCAAATCACAACTCAGCATCCAGACCCCACTTCGGAAAAATGAAGATATCAGCTCAGCAGCAGAAGCGATCGACGCCACAATCAATTTCTAGATCCAGAGTCGCAGCTGGGGCGTCGCTTCAATGCAAGATGACAGCAAGCGGTGATCTTGACAGCCCGCTGGGCTGAGCTAGCGATCATCGGTACCTGCCTACCTTGATCGAGGAATATCAGCCAACACGTGAAGCGGTGCCAGCAACAAAGTTGACTTGAAGACTTGTCAAGGTCAGCGGTGTGACGGATTAGTGAGGCTGCATATAGAAGTTATGCGGCTCTCGGTGGGTTTGTGGTGGAGTGAGGTAGATAGAGGGAGGGAGAGGTAAGTGCAGGAATAACAGTAATATATTCGTAGGCAGATACCGGGGGAAATTTTGATCGGAATCATTGATATTCCGTTGAGAATACTGGTATTTTGCTTTTACTTTGCGCTTTTCAGGGCTTTATAATCAACAACCGAAAGAGAGAAGATAGAGGAACAGAGAGTACTCAAGGCCGAACTGGAAAGCGTCATGCGGCGATGTACAGAGTGATGGAACCCGCATGCAGATCTGGTTCGGACCGAGAGGAGCGGAGAGGTTCCGGGAGCTCATGTGGAGTAAGATCTCGGCTTGTTCCATGTGCAGATAGATGTGCATGAAGAGAGCGTGAATTTCGGGTCGGTGGCTGTTTGTGGATCCTGGTGGTTGGGAAGGAAAGTGCTGGAGTGACATCGACGGTGGCCTGACTATCGGGGTTGATAAGCTGAGCTGAATTTGAGGACGTGGAAAAGGAATGTCCTGAAAGGAGGTCAGAGAGAGCAAGGTTGAAAAAGCGTCTGGTTAGCAGGACCGAGATTCCGGAAATGAAGACTTGGGATCTTGATCCGATAGCTAGAAAGCTTCGTTGTCGTCATAGCAGTGGAGTTGAAAAGAGCTTCACGAAAAAAGAGAGCTTCACGGAAACAAGTCTACAGATCTGCAGCAAGTGAAAGTAAGTAACGTGCCAACGCACCCGCTAGACACGTAGGACGACGACTTTGCGTCTCCCAGTCGAGAGTTCTTCAAGCAGCTAGTAAACCAGTGCGGTCTCACATCTGGGGAACGTGCATCTCAAGGGACTTTGAGCTTCCCACCTCGTGCAAGAATCTCGGATCTCTCTCTCTCCCTTGTAGAAGTGGTGTTGAGATTATCGATGAAAAGTCTCCTTCTTCCCCAGACGCTCGTACGCGTAGCTCCATAACATGTCCGATCGCATCTTCTCGAACACCGGATCGAAGAAACTAGAAAAACAAGAAAAGCACTTCGACAGACCGTGAACGCATGGCAGCTTCAAGCTCCAGATCTCCAGGGCAGGAAGTTCAAGCCTGGAGCTTCCGCCATCGAACAGCTAACCTCGCCACTGCTGATGTGGCTCAAACCCATGTCCCGCTGAAGAGGACTTGGGGGGCAGGTGGGTCTAGATCTGTGATCTGCTTTCTTCAGCCACAGGTGTTTGTGAGTGACAGTGCGAGGGGTGGGATGATTGGTTGAGGAGACGGGGAGAGGAGCTCAAGGGCGTGATAGCGAGATGAGGTGAGCACCTTAATTTGGCGAAGGAGATCTGGGGGCGCTTTGGGCGAGATGGAGAGGAGCTGTGCGAATTGGATTTGGGGATAGGGGGGTGGAGTTCGAGGATAGGGGAATGGGAATTGAGTGCTGTCCTGAGATTGAGGGGATCTTCAGTGCACTCGTTGTCAAGGTAAGAGAGTTAGGTACTTCCGTACCTGGGCTGGCCCTGAGGAAGGAGAATTCTTCGCGATGCATCTCCGATGATATCAGGGCGTTCTGTGGTTCGTCCAGTTCAGCTCAACAGGGCTTTCTCGCTTTGCAAAAGACAGCAGACAGCACACCCTGACACCTCACCAACCCGATCCAGACTAGGTGCTAATGTAATTCAAAAGCTAAAATCCAAGACTTCACTACCCAAGCCAAACCATTCATGGGAAAGCTCTGCGAAAAATAAAGATTGCTGTCTTGCTCGTAGCCAATCAAAGGGGGAGAAGAAAGTGGTGTTCAAAGGCAATCAGGAGCTTTGCTGGCTGTCTGGGGAAGAGGCAGAGAAGTTCTGGTTAGACAGGGAAGCTCCTTGTCTCAGACCCCGCCCTGGATCCAGTAAAGCTTGGGAGCGGAAGTGGAGGCAGACAGACGTCACAGCGTCAGTTCGGTCGGTCGGGTGTGTTGGCGTGTGAACCTGCTTTTTCGCGTTGCTTTGGAGGGTTGTGGTCAGTGTTCAGGTTTCTGGCTCTGTAGAAAATCAATTTTGCAGGGGAGGTTGGCGTGTCACTCCTGCAGTGCTCTGTATCCATTGCAATGCAACTGTGGGGAAGACACAAATCAGACGATGATAATTTCATGTTTGAGTTCTAGGAAAAGGTATCTCCCATTTTACGGATAAATACAAAAAGCATCTAGAATCCTCAAAGAAAAGGGGAGGGAGAAACTCGATGTTGTGGTTGTCGCTTGCGACTGGTTGGTGGGGAAATGAGATGAAAGCCTGCTGGAAGGCCTGTATGTAAAGTCCCTGCGCGTGGTATCGATCGTGGCTCTGCCAGGCTGGATCTCCAGTGATGTCAGGGTCCCCATCACAAGAGATGGGCCCTTGTTCGGTGTTCATGGGTGCTGGTGCTCAGCGCTGCAGGTGAGTGGCCGGGGATCTTGTTTCAAGTGGAGATGATGGATGGCAATTGAACAAAGCCTTGGTTGGGAAAGTTGGATGAAATCCTGTATCTTGAGATTGGACACGGGGTAAAGGGGTGGACGGATTGATGGGTAAATGTAGCGAGAACGAATTGTTCGATTGTTCAGGATGTACTTGTGACTTGAGGACTTGAGGACTGGAGATGTTGGGTTTGAAATGCTGCAATTTGCTTTCTTCTCTCCCTTTTCCTCTTTTGCACCTCTCCACTGACTGCTCTCCACCGCTCTGTTGTCATCCCACATCCCAACCTCTGATCTCTGCAGGCGGCAACACATCCTAGCACAGCTGTGGCTGGGGAGTCGGCCCCTGCTGAAATAGAGTATTGGCCCATACTGCTTTCAGGTACAACAACCCTGCAGTGCCCTGTCAAATCCCTGCTAGAGTCCCTGTTGGTGCATGTGTAGCGTCATATCAGAATCCCCTCAATTGAATTTCCAAGATTTGCTGTAGCGAGCCACGGGCCAGCAAACTGGACGCGGCTCCACGCCTTGGAAGGGAAAGTTCTGCCAGCAAGAGAGACATGGCATGACTTGATTTTTACTGTAGCGGTGACGGTCCACGGAGTCGCCGCATATGAAATAGAGAGGAGAGTATTGCTTCTTGCTAGGCCTGATATGATGTAGATTGTGCAACTAGAGAGCAGTAGTCGGGTCTTTGATTGCCTGCCATGACAGGGCAATGATAGTGCGTCCTGCTTGTGCACGATCAACCTCAGTCAAATCAATCAAATGCCGCCGCCAACTAAACAAATTGAGCCAATCATGCTAATTAAACCGACAGAGTTACACTGCCAACTTGGCTTGATTGGGAAGTAGGCAGGTTTATTTGATTGTCCAAGCATCAAAGCATCGTCACTTTGACCCGCCATTTCCCATTTCCCTCTCGTCTATCTTTCCACCACCGCAAAAAGCAAGCTCGTTCGTTGGCGCCAAAGCTACGTTAGCTCCATTTGCTCTCCTCCCCAGATCCACCTGCTCCCCCTACATCAACTTCTCCTCTTCCCTTCTGCTTCTTCACCTTCACCTTCAATCCACAACATCACGTCTTCCAGCTCCAAGCCAAACAGACTCGCACTCCATCATCAGTCAATCTCCCACGAAAGTATCTCTCCATACCAATCGTCAAGATGAAGTCCGCATCCATGATCGCCGTCGGCGCATTCGCCTTCACTGCTGTCGCTCAGCTTGAGAGTCTGCCATCCTGTGGTGTAAGTTTCCTGGTACCTCCTATCTATCAATATATGCAGCTCGAGATCAATTGAGCCATTGATCGTGCGATCTGCCGTCATTTCTCTTCAGTCTTGCGCCCTCTGGCGTTTGCTTTGCGGACCTGTTTGCACAACTGGAACAATACTGACTGCTTCCAGCAAACCTGCATCACCAACATGCTTGGTCTTGCTCCATCCCTTGGTTGCGGCGCCACCGATGCTGCTTGCCTCTGCGGTAACGTCAACTTCGCATACGGTATCCGCGACTGCTCCAACGCTGCCTGCGGTTCTGATGTCGCCCCATCCGTTATCGCCTACGGTGTTGCATACTGCTCCTGTGAGTAAATCGCGATGGATACTTGGTTTTGGTACTGATTATTTCCAGCCGCTGGTGTTGCTATTGGTGGTTCTGCTACTGCTACTGGTTCTGATGGTAAGTCAACAACTTGTAAATGGCATGGAATATAACTAACATTTGGACAGTTGGCTCAGCCACCGTTATTACTACCGCCACCTCCCCAACTGGTACCGAGACCTCAACCGTCACCGGAACTGGAGCTGTAAGTTTCCCGCTCTTTGTAGAGGAAGCTTGTACTGACATCAATCCTAGGCTGGTGGAGCTGGTGGATCTTCTTCTGCCATTACCACATCCGAGATCATCTCCGTAGTCACCTCAGAGGATTCTACCTTCTCAACCGTCGTTGGTTCTACTACAATCTTCGGTGCCGGAGGAGCTGCTGGTTCCGCATCTGCCATCACAACCTCTGCTATCGTGTCCACCGTTACCTCCGGATCCTCGACCTTCGAGACCACCGTCGGATCATCCACCCTCTCTGGTGTTGGAGGTGTTATTGGTGGTGTTACTGGATCTGCTGGTTCCGCTGCTTCTTCCATCACCAGCGGTGCTGGATCTGCTGCCTCATCCATCGGATCCTCCATCACCTCTGGCATCAACAGCCTCTCTTCTGCTGGCGCAAGCGTAAGTTTTACAGGTCGCTCCCTCGTGAACAACTTTCTGACAACTCATAGGCCTCAAGCTCCCTTGCTTCTGCTGGATCCAGCATCTCCTCTGCTGCCTCATCAGCTGCCTCCGATGCAACTGCCACCGACGCAACCTCCACCTCTTCCGCTGGTGGTGCTCGTCAAACCGCCATGGCCGGTATGGCTGGTCTCGTCGGTCTCGCCGCCCTCGTCCTATAAATCAACCAACCAACCTAATTTCTCCCTGCGCATACGATCGATTTCCTACTCGTGTCTGCTGCATAATACGGAAAGAAAAAGGAACCGGAAAACATTTGGGTGGGGATGTGTAATGGATGTAATGGACGGATTGATGGATGGGATAAAGCGAATACCCTTGCTTCTTTTTCTTGTGCTCATATTTTGCCCCGAGGGGTCTTTCTAAACTTCTTTCTCTCTCTCTCTTGACGACTATCATGCATTTGACGAGCTGAATGGGATCAGGCATCGTGGAGGTTAATGCAAATAATGGATGGAGAAATCTGCTGTGGGGAAAGAAAAAGATACTTGAACTTGCTTGATCTTTGGGACATGGGATGGAATAGAATGGTATGAGATGCGCTCATATGAGGATAAGACATGCCACTTGTTTCCCTGCTGGCTGGCAGGCTGTTGTCAGATGGCTGCTGCTGGTCTTTGAAGGAAACTGGTGCGATTGATCGATGGATGAATATAAAGATTCATGCAGTAATACTTCTCTTGCCATAGTATTTCGGTGTTGTGACATATCTCCTCCACCTCATCGCGATCCATCTACCTTGCGCCCCTCGAGCGAGGATCTCCTCTTCGATAGTAGCCGCTCTCCAATAATACTCGTGGTCTTGCTCGCTGCGCTGCGCTTTGCCCTTTGCCCTCGATAGATGGATTAGACGGCATGTCTCATCGTGTCAACACAACTCCTCCTTCATCAGCTCGCTGTTCTCGGCTTGGCTTCTTTCTTTCTTTCTATTTCGTCGTCCGTCGCTCGTCGTTTGATTGATATCCGTCCGATCAATCTCAATCTATCCCATCCCTCGACGCTCGCAGTAGTCATTCCTACTTCTTTCCCTTTCTTTTCTAATGTGTTGTATGTAGCTTGAATCAAGTCTTCGCTGACGCTGAAGTAGTAATGGATGCTCAGTTCTCCCGACAGGTCTGTCTGTCTACCTTGGTACGGAGATGGTATCATGAAGACAGATCCCGGCTCCGTTCGTTCGTGACTATCATTTTATCGATTTTCCATTTCGTTCCGTTTCGTTCCGTTATGGTGCTCGTTTCGTTTGCTGTTTGCTTGTTCGGTCGTAGCTTTCTTTTGTTTTTTCTTTCTTCTTCTTCTTCTCTTTTTTCTTCCTCTCCAATTGATTCCGTGTGCTTGTTTGTCTTGTTCTTGCTTACTTGCTCACTTGCACACTTGCTCGCTCGGGTGCCCGAGGGCATGATTGAAAAGATAAGAAAAATCCTGCGGCAGATCGAATGAATCCCAACTGGAAAAAATCCGGCTGTCAAAGGTTGACAGCAATTACCTGCAGGCCGTTGCTGAGTTAGAAAATGGAAGTGAGTGAGTTGAGTTGAGTTGAGTGACGGGACAATTGATTACCTGACCAACTGATTGACTGACTCGAGGGAGAGAAAGGGGTGTCGAAATTCTTAAACTTACTTCTGCTCTGGAATTTTAATTTCAATTTTAATTTTGTGTTTGGATTTTGTTATGATGGCAGGGCAACGGATTGGGAGTGGGAATGGAATGGAATGTAACGTTCGTTTAGTTTCGTTTCAACTTCTAGCCTCACTCAGCCTTATGATTCTACTTGTAGTTTGTCCAAACATTCCGGATGCCATTCAGTAAGATTCATTTGTCGAATTCCGGATTCCAGGCCTGGTTCTGGTAGCTTTCATTTCGAGGCTTTCAATCCGAGGCCTTTGATACAGTATATAGAGCGACGGAGCCTGGCTGTTAAAATATTGGTAATTCAACACCGTATGACCTTTGGAGAGGAGAACTATCCTGGGCCGGGTGGCGTCTCCTTCTTCCTTCATTAAGGAATTGTTCTCCTCTCCAACAGCGGCACACTCAAACTTTTTACATACTGTACTCCCGGCAGTACCATATAGTACCCGAAGGCAGCGTGAGCTAGCTGCCGGCCGGCCTCTCGGTTCGGGTGTGGATATGGCACGGGAGATGAAGTACGGAGGAAAGGGAGAAGAGAAGAGGAAGGGCAGAGCGAAGGCTGACTGGGACAAAGCCAGCCTGCAAGCACGCTACAGTACTGGTACACTGCAATACCTGGGGTACATACGCGCGGTATCTATCTATGCATGACATCCGCTTACCTACAGTACGCCGAACACGGTAGGGATGGCTGAAATGAGTTAGATGGGATGGATGGACGGGCTGATGGGTTGATGAGGTATGCACGATATCGGCGCTCTTCTGTCAGTACGGAGGCGAAAGTCCTGCTCCTTCGGCGCCTTCCGATGACTGCATGACTCCAGAAAAAGATGTGATGAGATGTGATGAACTGTTCTGTTGAGTAAGACTCATGAGGTGGAGGGAGAGAAGGAGGTTAGAAACGGCTTCACGCGGCACCTTATTAGTAGGAGGATCCGGAAATGTTACGAGAGGGGTTGGATGGGCGGAGTGTGACTGAATGGTTTGAGGAGGGATCGGAGGGTTTGGGGAGGATCGAGAAATTATGGTGAAGGATGGGGGATGATGAGGATAAGGAGTGGAGCAGGACGCGATGAGATGTACCCCGGATTTTCATATGCGCTGGGTGGGGTGATCATTGGATGGCATGGGGAGAATGAGGGGATGGGGAGGGGAGCATGTGGCTGACAGGCTGACAGGCTGCCAAAGATGCAAATATTAGATGGAAGCCATGGAAGCCTATTTAGTTGCACAGACAGGAAGAGGAAGCGGAAGAGGGAATGTGAGATGTGAGATGTGATACTTGGATATGAGGCGCTCGGTGAGGGATTTATTTCCTCGAAAGTCATCCTGTAGAGAGGCAGAGGGACAGATGGGTCATATTGCTGATCGATGGAATAGAAAAACGCGGAGGGAGCTGACCGCAGGTTGGAAGCTGGAAATAAGATGGGAATAATGCTGACGAGCGTGAGTGTCACGATGTGAAGGAGGGTGAAATAATATCTCCGCGGATGGGATGCATCATTGGAGGTGAAGATGAAGGAGGTGGTCGTGAGGTCTTGTGATTACAAGTTGAGTTTTGCCTCAAACATGTCCTCCTAGATTGGCGCTCGGTGTGAGTGACTAAGGCAGTGAGCAAGTCACGATACGATATCAGTGGCTCTTCAATCCAGGATCCGGATGAGTCGGAGTAGCGTTTCAACTTCTAGCTTGAAGAAAACTTGTTTCGAAGTGAGACCTCATGGCAAATACGAAGATATACTTGGATATCCGCCCCCTTCTTCAATATTCGACCTGGTGTTTCACAGATCAAATGATCCTCCATCGGAAATCAGAAATCTTGACTCTCAGGTTGAAGAACGAGCATGGTTGCCTGCTTCCTGACGGTGGCGAAAGGGGATATTGGTTTTGAGTGCGCGGCTGATTATGACTGCCTAGTGTACTCCTGACAGTGTGTCTGGAAGAGAGGAATAGAAGATGTGGAAGAGGGTGTCGTGATCGAGGACACCAAGAATCAAGTTGAGATGGTTGCACAAGTACGGAAGAAACAGGATAGCTACTTAGTTCCCGGTTAGAACTTGCACGATCTAATCTCGAGTTGCACACCCTCAGATTTTGAGTCTGGTGTTGTTTTGGGTAAGTAGAAACGTGTCTTGGAAACATGTGAAATGTCTCGCTCTTACTCATCCGTTATGTCGTGCATATGTACTCACTTTAACTTCTTGACTTTTCTGGAATGTGGGTGGCCGAAGAATTAAAGATCAGGAATTGGGAAGTACTAAATAAGCTTTCCAAATTCGGGTTGGGGAGGATGCCTAAAAGAGACGTCGGAGAAGCGAAATATTGACTCGCTTCTTTATGAGGGTGTGGACATTTTCGAAACTGTTGAGTATGTTTCCTTTTTCGGGAGTCTGAGCCGGATGATCCGGCTACTTTCTCTTGACCTGATAGCTTGGAATCAGGATGCAGATCAGGACTTAGAGCAACGACAGCGGCTGGGGGTCTGTCTGTCTGTCTTCAAATTTCACTTCACCTGAACTTGATGGTTTGGACAAGCAGCGAAGTAGAGTAAAGATATTCTCGGAAAGAAATCCGAATCGCTTGACTTCTGAATTGGACCTTGGTCCCGTTTCAAGATGGAGCGAGCGAGCGATGTAACCTCGAAAGAAGAAAATCAACACCAGCGCTGGTGGGCGCAGGTAGGGCACGAACCGTGCAGCAGCGGATCGTCCCGCTTCTGGCTCCATTATTTTCTTTCTTTTTACTGAGATGCACTTTTCTTTTTCCACCTCGTCGTTCTCGTTTGTTGGCTGGCTGACTGGCTTGAATCAGGGATGCCACCAATCACAGATTTTACTTGGTATCGTATGTCGAATGAGACAAGGTTTGGAGCCATGCATTTACAGTACAGGAGGTTTGTACCACTGTTGTATGAACACGTTCGGACTGTGGGATAGATTTTACAATCTGCACTGCTTACAGGTACAGAACGAGAGACGGGGGGGGGGGGGGCAAACCCTT